>JAQIXP010003143.1:0-13604 GCA_034700285.1 Proteroiulus fuscus
TTCCTTCCTCATCGTCTATTCTTAGACTGATGGCCGTGCGGGGCGAAATGCACCGACGGTTAACCACAGATAGGATTAAGGCTTCGCATTGCCAACCAAATCCAGATATTCGGATCATTTTATTTATTGATAGATAGTGTCAAATGCAATCCTAATTTTCATTTTAATTATAATTTTTCACGTTCTTTTTATTAAAACCAACTTGTTTCAAAGTGAGACGGTCCCTTTAACTTTGTGAGTGAATATTTTTTAACAAAAAGTAGGCTACAGTGAGATTTTTAGAAAATACTTGCGATTGAACATGTAACTTCCCAATACTCATAACCTTTCATAAATTAACTTTCCCATGAAATTCACATTAGTAGATAGTTTAAAGGGAAAGTGGGACCTCGTTACAAGTTATTTATAAAATGACGACGCGCAGGTTCTATTTAGAGCCGCCATGATTGGGGCATAGTGTGAATTCCCTATAATATGATTTCAAGTGTAGCTTGTGGATAGTGACCCAGGATATCAGCAAAGTAAATCTTTCTTTAATCTGCCTAGCTCATTGAGATTGCATTATAAAATGGCCTCTGTGCTTACAATGCTCACCCATGTTGCTATAACCCTACTGCTATGTGATGCTACTACTATGATTTTCTTATTTACTTTTAATGGCTAATATATTATATTTTTTTAGAACATGGAAAACTGTGTAAGAGCCCTATTACGTGAAATAAATAAGCATTGCGTAACATTATATACATATTGGTGGCAGAGTATAGCCCAAAAGTTAAGGTAGGGCTGCGGTGTAATCATGGACCGAGTGGCCTTACATGGAATGACTTCCTGCGACATCTTTTTACATTTGGAGCACATTTGTATCTATCTCTCATTTCTGTTTGAAATTACGAATCTTAAATCAAGTAATAAAATATTTGTCTTTTCGACACCAGACTTTCACAGATAAATAAGTGAGTTTAAATTTTGTCTAGTACCTTTCACTCCACCTTTCTGGTTGGTCGAAATATATTTGGACAGACGAATGGCTGGAAGGGGCAGGAAACCTCTAGTCAGAGGCATGACGTCCAGTGTGACACTATGATTTCCCTCCGGTCCCATCATCACGACACCTACAAAAATAAGAAAACATTTGGGCGATTTCATTGGAAAGTGTGAACGGTTGTGCTCGAAACGTACTTGGAATTTGTAAAAAAAAAAAAAAAATCTCCAACCTGCCGTGCGTCCGCAGACGGCCCACATCATCTGATCGGCCAGAACCTCGTACATCAGTGATGGAAAATCGGACGAGTGGGCGCATGAGATGCTGATGTTCATGTGGCAAATACTGCCAACTCTGCAGAATTCCGAACTGACCGGTTCTACCTTAGAACTCAGGGTATATAGAGTCTAACAAACAACGAGGGCAATTTAAAAAATGAATTCCCCTGACAGTTCTCTCAAGACAAGACATACTCGTAAGAGTTAACCACTCACCTTGTAATCCAAAACGTCGAAGCTGTGCGTGTACACTTGTTGTGGTGGCGGTGCCGCTTCGACGCCTACGACGTCTAGATGTTTGCGGCGGTAAGTCACCGAGAACTCCAAACGTAATGGAGGGCATTCCGCCAGGTTACTTACCAATTCCCAGACGTATGATGCATTCTGATCCTTACATACAACCTGAAACATAAAATTGATAAGAAATTTAAAAAAAAAGTTTCAGCCAAATCAACGATACGGTTCATCCAAATCACTAACCAGGCTTTGAGACAATGGATTTAAAGGAACGACGGCCACATCATCACAGTTTACGACAACCAGTTCATGGCCGAAGAGTTCGAATGTTTCTTTTTGCTGACCTTGCATGACCACTTGGACGTATTTTCTTAAAAACATATAAAATGAAAACAAGTTGGTTATAAAACATTAGTTTTATAGTTTAATTTTGTCCGCTCACTCCAAAAAGCACCTGTTATTAGCAGTCTGGAGCTTGTGGCTTGCAGAGAATGGAAGTACAAAAACTAAATAAGATTCCTGTTTCTCCAGAGACCAAGGGCTGACAATGGAAACTTTTCTCTCCAGCGAACTCGTGTCTTTCTGCGATGTGACTTCAGCCAAAACCTTCACTTTAGAAACAGTAGACTGGAATGGTCCAAGAGGCGGCAAGGGGCATTCGACAGATTGCATAAACATGGGCAAATCTTCGTCGTCATCTTCCAACTTGGCCGAACAGAGCAGATATTTTTACTCAAAATAACGAGTGAAAATGGTAGCAATTCTTAGCGGCAAAAATGAAAATGCCCAAACATAACTCACTTTTAACAAGAGGCCTTTTGAAGCTTGTAATCTGACAATAGTATCTGCTTCAATTGTGCTACTTCCGGTATGGACAGTCAGAATTAGTCCACTTTCCTCCCCAGCAATGAGATCCCCTGAAGATACGAAGAAAAACTGGCATTGTAACAAATGAATGAATACCAACGTATACATCACAAAATTTTCTTTCCAACAGCATTACAACCTTTGCTAGCTCTTTGCAGAAACATCTTTGGTTTTTCACACACCACACTATAACTGACCACGGGATATATTCCGGTAACCAGGAATTCCAAGTTATTGGTCAGAATGGATATCTGGTTGAAGGCGTACTTGCCGGCACTTTTCGTCTGGAAAGTTGCAAACATCATGCATTAAAGTGAGGATAAAATAAAAACATCCTCGCAGCCTCTTATTTATAATTACCTGATACGAAAATTTGATAGAATTAATTCCCGGACTTAACGTGACTCCTTCGCACGAGACGCATTCTGAAAAGTCCTCCTTGATGACATCCTTCTCCTTAAGTGCAAATTGGCTGTCCCGTCTCCTGAGGAGTGTATGTAAATTAGCGCAGGCGACGCTAACACTTGTCAGGCTGCGGTCTTGCTTGTAGTCAAAGTGTTCCTCCAACTCCAAAGCAGCAGTGGGAGCCATGGCGCTGGACCGGTCAAAATTGGGAGACTTAGCTTTCTGGGGATCTCGAGTGGGGCCTTCGGCAGATGCCGGGCTGGATGCAATTTGTTCTTCCCCTTGGTTATGTATTGAAATTTTAATATCCTCGAAGTGAATCTCCTTGATGAAATTGCTCTTCAATTTCAGCATTATCGTTAAATTACTATCGCATATGATAACTTTGGAATCTGACTCGATCGTAATCGATTCCACCGAAAAAATGGACTGAGCGGACATCATCAACCTCACGTCTGCTTTTAAAAAAAATGTTATCATGTATCATATCTATACGGGCAAAACTTATCAAAGACTATTGAATAATTTACCTTTAAATGATGACTCTGCCAAGGAAAGCATTTGGTCAAAATATGTGAATCGTTGTTCTTTATTGATGGCATCACTTGACGCTATTTGAGCACACATTTTCACACATTTGCCAAATTATTAAGGTAAAATTTCGAATCACAAAATAAGCCTCCTTAGCTTCTTAAAAATGCCTATTATATCTTATGTCTAGATAGAACCATTTCCTAGCATGCTCATTTCCTAGCATGCATAAAAAAACCTAAAACAATAACATAAAATTTTGAAAACATGATAAAATTAAGTTTCTTTCCCCCCTCAGTAATTTTCTCAAAATGTCCATTTCACGATGTTTGCCTGAAATCTTTCCTCAATAGCAAAGGATATTTCTCATAATCTTTCATAATTTTGTAGCATTCAACTAATTCCAACTGAGTTTGGGTCATTAACAAAGTCCAGTTTTCTTTGACGCAAGTTTTCAAAACATCGCACAAAAATGCCGCTGCCTTGTGAGGTTCGCCCAGTTTCCTGAAACACCCAATCAAGAATTTAACTTACTATCAGTACTTATGCCAATTTTTCTTCAAAACTACACTTCCAATGATGCGTACATATAAAACTGAGCCAAATCCTTGCCGATGAGCCTGGCTGACCGTATGCGTCCAATGTGCTTAAAAGTGCCCATGGCCAATTCGGAAAGTTCCTTTACAGGATTATGTTTTCTCATTATTAAATGATAAACTAAAAAGCAAATAAACTCGTGGTTTTTACCAAATAGTGATGCTGAAATGCTTCTCTCGATGAAAGAGCTTCCCTCAATTTATTCATTGGCGTTTGTGGATCCTTAGCTGGTAAATAAAAAAAGAAATAATGATTTAAACAAAAACAAAAACACGTTCTTACTTGCGAATATAACCTTAAATTACTTAGCAAAACGCTCACTTTCTTCATCACTCTCTTGAACCATTCCAGCCAGCAAGCCGACGGCCAAGTGAAGCTGTTCGGATGTTTCCACCGATCCTGGCATCAGACCGCACATAGTGCCCAATTCTTGGAGCTAGATATTAGTAAAGCTTTTCACATATGACTCACAAAGCAAATACACATTAAGATATAAGAGATGAATCAGGTGTCACTCACTTTATCCCGAGCATAAGCCCATAAGCCCGCCGTGTACAAAGAGTACGCTTCGACGTGGCTCGAATCATTGAATCTTTCGCATGTCTGCAACACTTCCAAGCAGCTGAGAAAAACCCAGCACGACATCGCTCCAGGAGGTAAAGACACCTGAAAAGCAACCGTAGCAAATGGACGGAGTTGTAGAGAAACTTTGACTGGCCAATTTTTCAACTCCTATTTTTACCTCCAGAATCTGCATTTCATTTATGCAATTATGCAGAAAGGGCAGCATCCTTTGTGCTATTTCCCACGGTCTAAAAAGTAATAGCAACAAGCCGCACTGCCTCGAAAACAGATAATTTCGCAAATCCAACAATGACGCCTTTCCCGCACTGATACACTCCCTCTTCTTGGTATTAGTCACCCGTGACAGCGTCAATCCCATCCATGAATCGCACGTTCGCGAAAACTTATGCAGCCACTGCGGGGTATCTGGAAAGCGTAGTTACACTTTGGCAATAGTTCATTGTGTAGTTCATTGTTGAACTGCAACAGATTGCAACTATACTACCTCCAACATTTGAGTTAAGAACAAACTGGGTGAAAAGGGCATCCAATTCGTCATACTGCACTAGAGATTCGTCATAAATTCCCAACATTTCGAAGACAAAGGCAAGTTCCTCCTAAAAGAGAAAATGCATAGTTCTGGGAAATTTTGGATGTTGGAGTGAATTTGAAAGAAATTTTTGGAATTTCAGGGAATTTAGCGTGAATTTCTTGACATAAGCGATCCATGCGACTTTTTATTTTCGATTATGGAGTGGAACTTGTAGTTTGTGAAATTTTGAAATGGAATTTTAACGGACGTTTTTAGGCAATTTATAGTTCAGTTTTTGACAAAAGCGTTCTCTAAGGCACTCTTATTTCTTGTCCTTGGAGTGGAATTGGAAAGAAATTTTGTGAAACTTTGAGAAATTCTGCCATAAAATGAAATTTGAAAGGAATTTTTAGAAATTTTGAATGAGCTTCTTGACAACCACGTCCTCTGAGGCATTTAATTCCCATTTCTTAGGGGAACTTTGAAGAATTCCGCCATTAAAATTTTTTTGGACGAGCTGAAGGACCATGTCGTATATCCTTCGGAAATTTACCATCGAACATGAATTCACCTTTGCTACCACAACAGTTTTCGTGTGAAAAACCAACCTGCAAAAGAAAATATTCACAAAAACTCCATCCTGGTTCATTACGCCTCTCGCGTTGGGATCGCATGTGTTCTTCAAATTTAATTAAAATACGGTTGTAAGCGGCCAGCACCAACTGCCTAACTCGCTGCAATAGATTCTGCCACGACTCAGCTCCGCGGGCATCACTTTTAAGGGGGTCCAAAAGCGCCAAACACCTAAATATTTTTAATATTATTATTTTTTGTACATTACTGGGTATAAACATGCACAAATTTGGTTGACTTGCCGATCGGGATGGCGACTGCAAAAATCGTTTTTAATTTTGTCGATGACCGAGGCTCTGGGTAAGAGCTTCGCCTTATTTACTTTCCGGCTGTCCATCGTTTCAACACACACGATAAGCCAGTCGTGGACGCCGTGATTCTTCAGAATTGCTAACCAGCTGCTTATTTCATCTTTCACAATAGCCTTGTATTGATCAATATCCTTGAAAACAACATAGATTTATACATAATCGAAAGCTGAAAATCCAACGTTTTAAACACGTTTCAAATCTGTCCATATCAACAGAAATGACTGCTCAAAATAGTTAAAAAAGGCAGATTAAAAAGTTTCTTACTGCACAATCTGTCCAATAAATATGAAAGAACGGTTGACCAATTAATTTCCAGTTATTTTCTTTAGGTATGATTTCTTCGCTGAATTTAATAAAAGTTGCTTCGATGCAGACCTTTTTTGCCGGCCGTCCAAACGACCTGCGTGTCAATACAAATTTAAATTAACATAGGACTACATTTTAGCTTTATGGATTGATTTGTATAAATTGCTCTCATAAATTCCTATTTTGTTCCTTGATTGTATTTAATTTTATTCCCGTGCACAAATTAAGAGCATGTCATGCCACTTGATTTTTCATAATTCTTTTTTTTTAAAAATGTAAATCTTTCGTTTATATGTGCCGATAACAACAATAAAACGCGGCGCCAGTAACTTTGAAACACTTGTTTTTAATGAATATTATAGGATTCAATGATTTTTGACAGCCTTTTCTTCCAGCCCTTCTCTTGATTTATCCATTAATTATTAGTGATCATACTGTTGTCAGTACCAACATGCCAGTGATATGACAATCTCTTCCCCATCCTTTAATTCACAAAAGATTCATTTGGGATTCATCCTAAACTCACACGTATTCATTTGATTCACCTGATATTGAAGGGGTAGGAAATCCTCCCCAAATGGCACAACTTTGAAATTTTATGAATACAGTGTATAAAAATGCAATAAGCTTAATTTAAATTCTTCAACATCTTATTCATCCACTCTTATTACCGGTACCCCCACCCCTCAACGCCTTCTTTAAGGCTAATTTGATAATCTTTAAGGCTTAGCCCCGGTCCCTCGTTACATATAGCTGATGCTGAACGACCCCAATAGCCTCTTCCTCCCCCCAATCGCCCACCCCCCATCCCCAAACCACCTTCCTGGGACCGCTACTGATTAACTCTATGTAAACACAAAATAATTCAAATGCTTCAACTATACCTTCTCCATTCCACATGTTCCACTGATAGTTGTTGTGAGATGCCAAACTCCAACGATGAAAATAACTCATCGTCTCCAGTATCTGAAAGTTAGGTTATATACAAGTATGCAATAAGTAAAATATTAAGCAAAACAGGTACACCTTGTAGCTTGCCCAAGCTAGCTGGCATTCAGGCATCATAAGGTAAGCATGATAGTCATGTTATTGAATTTATTTAGCTCGGATTTAATGCTTCTTAACTGACATGATCCTTACAAAACATATCACGCCATAATGTGTCATTACCGTCCTCAGGTTACAGCAAAATGTGTTCTGAAATCCTATGGCCTCCACATAACATGACAGTCTTCATGGTGTTTGGAAATCATTTACAAGAGTTTGCCTTTATTTTAATGAATTAAAACTATTTAGAGGCCTCGATTTCTTGAATTAGGTATATAGGGGCCTAGGCCTATGCATTTTAGTGATCATGATACATACATGACCACATGATTACAAGTACATTTCTAACTGAGGGAAAAAACCTAGCTATTAATCCCTTCAAAAATAATGTAGGAGAGTTTTACAATAATTTTTAAAGTGGGTCCCTGCCCTCAGGTATACTAGTATCATCCAGTCTTAGACTAGAATCTTCTGGAATGGTGACTGTGGTCCAGAATTTTTACAAAGCCTTTGAAAAAGTTTCAGCCAATTATGACTGAAAAGTCTTAGGTTAAATACATTACTGTCTCACATCATATGGCTTTGTAATATTTACGTGTCAAGGTTAATGGCTCTAATCATTTTAACAACTTTAAAAAGCAAGGATATATACAGTATATCCTTATAGTTTGAATGCAGAGAATCGAAAGCCCTCAGGTATCTTGGACTGTATGGTATCAATGACCACAGGTCCAAGGGTCAAGCACCACTTTACTAATGCTAATATGGCTAAGGTACAATCAAATACAACTTTTTAATTACTTACATGATATTATCGGCTTGCTCTCCATTTCTTCTACTTGATATCATACACATTTGAACAAAATAAATAAATACTTTTCTAGCCCAAATCTTCCCCCATCCAGAACAGCTTGAAATCCGTACTGCCATCTGCTGGCAAAAATGGAAACTACACTTCTCATAGCTATTAGCGCCAAATCTGGCCAAATCAGCAAGAATCTGCAACTGAATTCCACGCATTCTTGCATCTCGATTTAAATTCATTAATATTTTTATTTACATAAATATATTGATATTTTGTTTGAATACTTGATGTATGATTCAACTTTTATTTACAGTCAACAATTATTATTAAACATAATCTTTTAAATAATAAACAAAAAAAATCTACTAAACAAACATTCAAAAATCAAAATTATTAATGTATTTTCCAGACTAGAATTATTAAAAAATATATTATATACCGGTACGTAAGCGTTTATGAAAGTCTCGACCTCATTGACCGGCTCTCTTCGGACGCAAAAGTGGCCGTTTCGCTTTCGGTATTTCCGCTCCGGTGCCTGCTCCTGTTATTCCAGGGTTGATTGTGTACGATGGATCCATTGGGTGGATAGCACGCCTCCCAACCCTCTAATAAAACGGCATTGCACATGGAACCTTCGCCCTTCCATTCATCCCTAAACGACATCATTTCGAAAAATTAAATAACTTAAAAAAGTATCAAAAATGCATCGGTTATCATTAACAAACAAACCTCGATTGAGTCCATGCCTTTCCCAACGACTTCCACAAGTCCATTTCTTGCGAGATCAGGCTCAATCGGAGGAATCTCACCGAATCTCGACTCAGAAGCGGAAGGAGAGTCCTGGATGGAAGTCCGGGCGAGTAAATTCTGGAGTAATTGTGGCACACTCGCACGCAGATGGACAAATGACCGAACAAGCGATGAATCAATTCGGGAGCATTCGGTTGATAAAGGTGATATTTCAGTTTGGCCTGAAAAATATGCCAAATGAAATAATGAGGGATGATATTGACATTTCACAAAACCCAAGAAGGGAAAATCTCCCTTCACATCATAGGCCTAAGTGCTTTTTAAATGCTAGGCATTAGTACAAAAAGTCGAAACGAAGATTTGAAGGGAAAGTCCCACTTTATAACAAGTGCAATAATAATTGCAGCAGAGTTTCCATATTGAAGAAATCATGGCGTTTGTCAAACACTCGTTAGACGCCATTTTTCCATAGATTTCAGCAGACACTGAAAGTTGGTGGCGTCCTCTAAGACATGCGTGTCTACATGTTTCACGAGAGCCAATGCCTTTTATCCAGTAGAGGGAGCTACACAGAGTCAGTTAAATGGTGTCTATTTGGGCTTTCTATTTTCATCCAACGCCATGTATTCGGGACATTTTATTTATTGATTGGTGGACTCAAATCCAGTAGCAATTTCCATGCCTATCCTAATTTTTCTTGCTCTTCCTTCTACAACCAACTTCTATCAAAGTGGGAATTTCCCTTTTAAAGTTACCATTCGTGAGAAATCACAAGTCTCGAGTGAATTCACGACTTTTATGTAAAACATGGAACACTGATCTTAGTACGGTAACATCTGAATAATATTGTAAAATCTCAAACTTTTAATGCCAACTGTTATCAGTAATGAGAGAAAGGGTCACCATTGGAATCATTCAATTTTGGATTCACTTCCCTTCTATGCAATAATCCACGGAAAAAAAAGTTTAATAAAAAAAATGAATATTTCATAAATATGCTGATAATCATAAAGTTATTTTTAATGAGGCACAACTTTTCTGGGATTTCTTCTTATGTACACTTGGTAGCATTTTTGTCTTTAAATATGGATGCCATCGTGCTGGCGACATATGTACCGTTCCCGTGATAGGACATGAGTAGTCTAAAAGGTTAGTCTAGGCCGTCTAGTGAGGTCGGGTTAGCTTACGGAGTGGGGGATGGGGGCAGAGTTGAAAAATGTGTGCTGGCTAATAATTTTCATGCCCTTATGGTGTTCCTCGTCTCTCTTACATCAACATCACTATTGTACAAAGTTAAGACTTTCCCTTTTAATGAACGCTTACTATATAGTTGATAGCTAGTTTGATTCTTTTGAAATTGTCAGCCATGTCCAACTCCGTCGGCAGATCGCAATAGATTGACGCCTCACCCCCAGTGGGTGCATTTTTCTTGTGACTTTTCTTGAAATTCAATTTATGTTTTCTTTTGGATACATTCAAATCGATGTTCGTTCGCTCGATGGTGGTGTTTACCTGGCGCATGAAAATTTCAACCTCACTCATGCAACGATGCAGCAATTCCTAATAAAAAAATTCGGGCAAGTTAATTTCCATAGTTTGACATCCTTTTCCTACTCATTGGGTGGCTTTCCATTCAATTTTACCAAATAAAGGGGAAGATCACCCTAAAAATAACTATATCATCAGACAATATAGTGAAAATAAAGGCATTTATCTAAATTCCACAACCGTATTCTGTCTAGTTATTTAATAAAAAAATAAAAGTAAAAGTACAAAGTGGAGTTTGTTGAATGCATTATGGTCAAGTGCTGCCTGATGGCGTTATTCCTTTGCTACTCAATTAAAAATTTTGAAACTATTTTTTTTTTTAAATACTAAACAAAGCATTACCTGGGTCATGCATCAGTATGGACTTCATCCCCCCCCCCTCATTTAATTCCCCATTGAAGTGTTTAAATGGTAGTGCTCACTGAGGGCAATTACCAGGGCTTCTTCGATGTCGAAGGCCTTGGTGCTCTCGTCGTCCTTTATGGATTTGTTGAAACGATAACTTCCGGACTTAGTGTCGGCATTACTTCCGGGAGATGTCGGCCGTAAGACGAAAATATATGTAGCTATGGAGAAAAGAAATGAACACCAAATTAACTTATAATTCCATTAAGTCGTGTTACATAAGGGGACACCCATAAAGGACGCACGTCCTAATAATTAGCTGGTTACAATAATAATCTCGTCAGGACAGTGATAAAACCAGGTAAATCAACAGTAATTATAAAAATGTACCTGCACATCCGCTGCTGAATCTCCCTCCCATGGTACATCATCCACAATGGTGAAAAAATTGACGAAATTTCATTCCACAGACCAATGTGTGATGCTCACCTATTAAAATAAACGAAATTACCAAATTATTTATATAATTATTATGTTATATCCTTACTGTCTGTGAGTGGCTTCCTAGCTCCCTCAATAATGGTCCGATTTAATCGAAACTAGTATCAAAATATTGGTCTTTTTGATATAAGTATGGTATACGGGCTCACCGTATACCGAACTTACTAAATTCAAATCCGGGATATCATTAATATTATTTAAAATATTCATCTTTTAGCATTATTTTAAAATTACTTTTAACCTCTACAGCAGGCCTACTTTTTTCTTTACTTTTCAGTACTTTTCGAGCTTGTCAACTGCCAGCAGGAAAAGAACCACCTCACGTGCCAGCATTCTAGAATGTTGTTGCTGGAACGCGCCATTTTACAAATTTAAAAGATAGGCCTTCCCAGCTCAAAATTCCCATTTTTATTTTCACCCAAGATTGGAATGGGTTCCACGAGGAATGTGTTATCGTGATGTCTTTCATGGTCCCATGTTGACCATCTCCATAGTAGGAAAAACGGGAGCCTATATTTTACTGGATTTATGGGTACCCAATTTTTCCCAAAAAAAGAAAAATATTTGGGTTCCCATTTTTCCTACTATACGGAGATGGTCCACTTGAAACCATCAAAGACATTCACCTCATTTTCTATACACTGTACCTAACCTAACCTAACTCCTAGCATTTCTGCATATGAGGTACGCTTGGACCATATATATGCCCTTAGAATGTTTTGATGATCTAGCTGCTGTTTGGGGAAACAAAAAAACGTCGTAATTAAGATTACTATAGATTCCAGTAAGCAAATTCTCTTCACAACAAATACAGTAGCTAATTCCGGCATTTGTCAAGATGAATCCGTTTCTGTTAATTACTGTTTATATTAATTAATGCAAGAATAATTAAGTCATTCATTAATTAATGTAAACAATTTCATTATAATGCCAACTGCAGATTTTAGTAGAATTCTGCAATAAACTAAAAAATAAACTCAAAAACTTTAAATTGTATTTAATAATAAATAAATTATAAATAATAAATAATAAAAAAAATAAATTAATTACTATATCACTATGATTATAATGAAGAATATGTATTATGCACTAAATACCATGCATAATTCTAAATAATACAACATGTAGACATTTCCATCATGTCCAAAACAGTATGACGTTACATATCGAAGGCTTAATTACATGGAGCTTAATTAATTCACATGTAGCGAATGAGCCAAAAGTTGCTATTGAGTTTATAGCGTTTCTATGGAAAACTAGTTTAATTTGGAAAATAAAGAATGTTTATAGGCTGAAATTTGGTGGACAGATAAAGAAATATATATTTCTTAATATAGATTATGCTAATATTTGTTAAATAATTAAATTAGTAAATGAATTTAGTACACGTTCGCTACTTTGTCTTTGTTTTAAGTTTGCAATAAAAGCAAAATAAATTGAGTGAAGTAGGACAAGTGAACACCCATTAGTTTGCCTATTGAATAAAAAAAAAACGCAAAAAAATGAGCGATAATTGTCACATTTGCTACTTGTCTTGAAATTAATAAAAATCCAGATCTTGATAAATTTTTAAAAGGTAAACTAACGAATGGTACCATTTACTACTAGTAACTTATAGGAATGATAAGCCTACTGTTAATTTCTGTAACTTTAACAATTATATGTTAAATTAAATTTCTGGAATTTTAAGTTCATTAGGGACACTTCCAGGATCACAAAAAGGTATCGAGGTTGACAAGACCATTTTAACCAATTTAAAATTGGTTAAAAAGGTATCCTGGTTGACACCTGGTTGACAAGACCATTTTAACCCATTTTAAATTGGTTAAAAAGGTATCGTGGTTGACAAGACCATTATAACCAATTTTAAATTGGTTAAAAAGGTATCGTGGTTGACTGACAAAACCATTTTAACCAATTTTAAATTGGTTAAGATGTCTTCACCCACGAATTCATTTTTGAAATTGGTTTAGATGGATCGACAAACCATGGAATCCTATTTAACTGATTTAAAACCATAGTGAATTCCAATTAGTATTTGGTTTTCATGGAAATTGTAATTTATACCCATTGAACCAAAATTTCCCATCTGGGATTTTGTGGTTTTCAATGGGTTTTTTTGAGCTGGGTAGCACGTGCCCAGCTCAGCAAGTCTCATGAGAGATGCTCACTATTTCTAAGTCAGTTTAGGGGGTCTACTAACAGTTACTGCGAGCATTTGTTCAGATCTTGCTTAGCAATGCTAACAATCCCTAGTGAAAATTCCAATATAACCAATAATATTAGTTTTATTGGTGCATTACTGGTAATACTGGTGTGTATATTGGTTATATTGGTGAGGATATTGGTAATATTGGTGGCC
>JAQIXP010003144.1:0-13601 GCA_034700285.1 Proteroiulus fuscus
TTGTCCCAATGTCCTAATGCTGCTACATTATCTAAAGCTGTGAAGAAGTTAGTGATACTCACTGATTTATCATAAATATTGGAATGTTGGATAGAAGTCCCGCATATGTGGGACCTCCATGTGCAATAGTATTACCACTAGTATTCATGGTTGCATTGTACTGTAGCCCACTTCGGGATTTCATATAGAGAATTCAGATACCTATACTTTAATTAATGCCCTCTTGGGTATTCCCTAGTATTGGGGTGCATGTGCAAATATGTCCATAAATGTTTGATACAGTAATTCAGTGAAAAGCTAATCTTAAGTCACCAGTAGTTAGCATAACTCAAAATCTTACTGGGATTTTTAATGCCTGTAAACTAGACCAGTAATTGCACCAGTAGCCAGCATGATCTGTGACTCTGCTTAAGGTTTTTATACACTATATCTTGATCACTAACTGCACTAGTAGCCAGCATGATCTCGTAAACTAATTCTAATTTAATATATTATTTCTCTCCCAAAAATGACCTTCTTCTTAAAAAATTTCTATTTTAAATTAAGATCCCACTTCTGACACCATTGTTAGATGCCAATATTTTTAATCCCTTCCTTGGCATGTTTTAAATATTTTTCTAACAAGACACGGGATGGCCATCGAGCAGTTCTGGCATATTGAGGGTTGATGTTACTGACCCTCTGGATTCATATCTGTGTTCAATTATTCACTACAAGAATTTACACATTTTTCCCATTTGGAGTATCTCTTTATTTCAAATTTAACACTTACAAAAGACAAGGTAACAACCAAATGAAAATCTACTATAAGTGATCTGGTGTGCCAATTAGGTGGCTTATAGTCATTTCTAGGGTTTCTCTCTAAACTACAAGGTTCTCCATCTAATTTAAATTTGTCTTCTAAATTTTTAAAAATCAAACTTGTTTGGAAATCTCACCCATGGTGCTGCTGCCATCCTGACTTCTTTGAAAGTGTTGGTCCAGAATCGCTTTAATGGGGTTTTACCTCTAATTATTTCACTCTTTTCCAGTCACGTGATTATTTTAATTTGAGAAATTTCTATTTTCTAATTTCTGTCACGATTTTGACTAATCAATATCATATCTTAACTCCATTTATCTGCCAATTAGTGTTTATCACCTACCAATTATGGCTGGCAGGTTAACACTTTGAAGAAAATAGTAAAATTCGACATTCTTGATTATATTGTATTTGTTATTCTTGGTATATAAAGAACAAGCTATATATGTGTCAATACAATTGCTTAATTAAGATATAATATTCTTATCTTAATTTTTTTATTGTCCACAATTTTTGTCTTTTGGATTGTTAATTAATCTTGGCACATAAGGTGTTGTTCTTCTATGTTGATCCACTTTTTGTCCTTTTGCTGCATCAATTTTGGATTCCTGGTCCAATCCTGGGTTTGGGCCATGATCCTTGAAAAGACTTATCCTCCTTTAACTGGCCTGAGAGATGTGTAGCCCTTATAGTGGTCCGATGCTGTGGAATGGGTATGCTGGGTAGATCACTGTTCAATTTTATTTACCTATTGCTTGATACTTAATAATATTTTATTATTATTATTCTTTTAAACATTCATTTAATCTTGGCACCAGGTTATAACAGAGCACATCTGTACAGCTCAATGGATACTTGGCAGATGTGCCATGTAGTAAAACAGCAGCATGAGAGTTAATTACTGCAGGTGGCGTGCATATGCATTGGACATCCAGGCAAATATCCTCCAGTACCACCTTGTAATCAGCATTTTGTGTACTTGACATTAAACAGAATTTATTTTTTGAGTGGGTCATTCTTAGGTGTAATGTTACATTATTTAAAAGATAGCGAGGCATATGCATGATATCCAAATGAAGTCCACCAATCATCTCCACAGATTTAAAAGTTTTGATCAAATCATTACGGCGTTTAAGGCCATTGCTTGCAGCTGCCACATCAAGAGGGTTAGTATTGTCCATTTGTCCAGCTGTATCTTTATAGAAGCATTCTCCAGTGAGTTTGGTCTTGTAAGATTCAGCTCAGAAAAAGCACAGGTATTTTCCCTGATTTGAGGGATGAGCTTTTCTTCCTTTTTACAATTATTCCACATAAAACTTGTCATTAGGTTTACTCTTAGAGACACTTTTATTTATGCACAGCCTTCTAATCCAACTTTATCCAGTACACCATAAATACCCTCCTATCTCTAGAGATCTCAACCCAGAACTGATTTTTTCCAAGTAAGATGGCACCTCCTCGTCATCAGTGAGAGAATGTGATCACTCCACACATTCTTTCATTGATGATGTGGTGATTGGCTGTTGGCCTGCCCCCTCCATGATTGACATCAGGAGGGAGTTTGGGCGCTAAACCTTACACTCCCCGCCAATTGTCTCCTTGGTCCTCTAAGGGTTACCAGTCCCAACCAAAATCTCCAGCTATGCAAAAGATCACAATTTAATTTCAATAAACAAACAAAAAAAGAACACCCCTGCGCCCCCTTCCAGTTATGGTGACTGGCTTCTCTCCTTGTACCTCATGGTTTGAGGCTGGGCTCCTTTGGGTGGTTCATTATCATCCTTCTAGGGTCGGGGCTCCAATGTCATGAGGAGGGCAGGACACGGCCAACTTGTCCCTGGGGACAATCATGTCTATTGTGGCCCACTTCCCTGCAGTGGTGGCAGGTCCCTCGAAGGATTGGCTCCGGGCAGTTTCGTCCAAGATGTCCACGCCGGCCACAGTTAAAGCAATGGGGCTTCTCTGACTCGGGTGGCGGGGAAGAGGACAGTCGGGGATCCTCGGCTTTCCCTCCAGGCCGGGGATCAGATGTCATCTGGTTCCCCACACAAATTAAAAATTTAAACTGCCACTACTTACAGTAGTACTCATCTTGGCATAATTATTAACGAAATGCCATAATTGAAGTTAGATAGTCAAATTTGCCTCTCCCCTCCAAATTCTCCATAAATTTTGTCCATGTGTTCAACACATGGTAATGGCCATTTTCGGCAATTTCTCTCAAAAATCCCTTCAATTTCGGCCAAAATTCTTCCACCTTTTTGGCAAGTGCCCCCTACTCCCAAAGAAAAGTGAAACCATGTACCGATGTTTGGTCATCTCCAGCATCCATCTCCCCAGCTTGCCCTTTGGATCCTTCATCTTTTGGAGCCAGCAAAGGGAGTGATGATCTGTTACGATGTTGAAGTGCTGGCCGAGAAGATAATGCCAGTTCTTCTTAACCGCCCAGATAATTGTCAATGCCTCTAGTTATGGGATGCCGTAATTCTTCTCGTGGGCATTCATTCAAACACAGCAGAGCATAGACAAAAACCTTCTTGTCTTCTCTCCTTGGTACACGATCACATTAGGCCCAATGTAGATGCATCCATATGCAAAGAGATCATTTGTGTGGGATCAAACATTGTCAGTATCGGTGCCTTGATCAACAGGGACTTCAGCTCTTCAAATGCTAACTCGCATCTCACGTCCCACTGGAAGATTGCTTTCTTTCCAGTCAATTGATGCAGTGGCAAAGCTATCTGCAAAGTGCTTGATGAATCCGGTAGTAACTGGTGAGGCCAATAAAACTACATAGCTGAGTCTTCGTGGTTGGCCGTGGAAACTCTTTGACAGTCTTGATCTTCTTCGGATCAACCTTGACTCCTGCTCCTGACACCATGTGCAAAAGGTATGCTACCTTGTCGTACCAAAAAAACATTTTGAGGGCTTTAACTTCAAATCTGCATTCCTAAACAGCAGAAAGATAGTTCTTAGACACTCCAACATGATCCGGAAAAGCTCTCCATACGTGATATATCTCCAATTGATATGAGCCAGAAGGATGTCTAGTGCTTGCTGCATCGTGGCTAGTGCATTGCATTACCCGAATGGCATTCGGACAAACTCCTGTGGCACGAAAATCATGTTTTCTTGATGTCCTCCTCAGCCACTCGGAGCTGCCAGTATCTGTTAGCCAAATCCAGTGTCGAGAAGTACTTCGCTTTGGACAGAGTCCAACATGTTGTCAATCCTCGGCAATGGTTATTGGTTGACTTTGGTTTGCTCATTCAATCTCCTGTAGTCTATGCAAAAGTGCATCCCTAATCCTTCTTTGTCACAATGACCACCGGGCTTGCACACAGACTTTTGCTAGGCCGGATGATACCATGTTTGAGCATGGCATCCAACTCCTCGTTGATGACTTTTCTCAAGTGCTCCAGTTCTTCGAGCTGGTATGTGAACTAGTGGTTTCCCCTGCATATCAATCTTGTGGATAGTGATATCGGAGTCTCCTAACTCCGACATATCCACTGCAAAGACGTCTCAAAACTCCCATAAGAGCTCCAACAATGTGGTTCATTCTTCAAAATTTAGGTTAGGCCTATGTTCCAGGCTAAGTCAGCTATTTTGCAAAGCCCTCCTTCCATCTCCTGTTGCACAGACTCCTGCCATCTTCCTAACCGGTCTTCGTCTCCCAAGGTGAAATAATCACAATCCTCCAGTGATTCCGCAGTTCCAATAGTCATATGGTGTCACAGCCAAATGTCCTTGTCTGTAGTGTTCACCATAATGAGTTGCTCGGTCTCCATTCCTAACTCAAGTGGTACAACTCCTTTAGCTAGGCATACTTCATGCTTCACTAATATATTGTGCATTGGTTCAACCAACACCATAGTCGGTTTATCCACAGGCTGCTCAAATCTTGCATTCATAGCCATCTGGGTCCATGCTGGTATTTGCACTGGCTCCTCAATGTGCACCATGAAGCACACTACGGGCATTACCACCTCCCGCAAGTCCTCTATCATGTTCAAATCATTTTCCGGCAGTTCCACTGGTGCATCCGTGGACGTCCCCTCTGGTAATTCCACTGACCTACTCACTGTTTCTCCTACCAACTCCACCTCCGGCACCTCATCTCCACAACCGTCCCAGTTGTCCAAGCGAGGTTCTCCATCTAATGTTGAAATCACGGCGAACGTATCCCTTAAGAAAATGCAAAGACTGACAAAATCAATCATCAGTTCCGCTTTCATTGAGAAGTTGTTCCCTGGAAGGAGATGCCCCAAATGACAGGTTTTGTCGTCCATGACGAGGAAATGGTGCTTAAATTTGTGCTCCTTTAGCTGTATGTCCAACACAACTTCTTTAACAATCGCAAGAGGCATCTGTTGTACTCCCATGATGCAGTACTTTCTCCCTTTCTTCAAGTCACACAACATGCCTCCCATCAAACTCACCAATTACGGGCACTGATGCTCCCAAATCCATGACAGCGAAGCATTTGTGAATGTGCTGTAAAATCACTTTCACTATTGGCAAGTGTTTGTCAATCGTGGCTTTCACCCTTGCCTCCATTCGTGGTTTCCACAAAAGATTGAAGCAGACTACCTTCTTCTGGCCTCCATTCAAAACTGGGGCATCAACCAAGTGGGTTAATGTGTGCTTAAACTGGTTTAACATTGTAACACTCCCACCATTCCTTGAACTCCATGGCAGTTGTTTAGAACCCTTTGGCTTCGGGCAATCAAGGGCAGTGTCCTGGTTGCTGACAGTTGTAGCAAACAACTTTAAAACCAGGCGTACACTCTGTTGAATAATGATTTGCCTTGCCAGACTTGTAACATCGTAGAACGGATGGTCAAGATGTACACCTTGGTCAACTTTTCCTGGCCTTTGCAGGTGTCTCACTCCCTCCAGAAGCTTGTTTTTGCTTCATTTTCTCCATTGGCTTCTCCTTGGTACTCACTGGCGTACTGGCATCGTAGTCTTGTTCCCATTGACGACTGCAATCCAGGCTCCTTGCAGCAGCTTTCTCAATAAGAATTGTTAATTCCACTGAAGCTGTTACTTTCAATAACTTCTCCAAGGTAAGGCAGGTTCTACCTGCTATCCTTGATGTGATCTCCAAACGAAGTCTTTTTTCACTTGGAGCAGTAAGTTGCATGGCGAAATTGTCATTTTGCCTCTCTTAAAAAGACAAGCTTTCTCCATCACATATGTCCTCACCAACTTGTTAGGATCCTGAACTTGTTACTCTGTGAATCACTTCCAATCCTCCAGATAGGAAGGCAGAAGAAAGTAGGTTAAAAACATCTCCTTGGTTTTGGTCCATGAACTTGTAGCAATCTCCAACATGTTAGTGGTATGCCATTGGGCTACAGTACCTACCCGGGTACAATGAAATCCATCATGCATCTAATCTTCGTTCCAATGCTCCACCAGGCACTTGGCTTAGTAAGCTGCAAGATGATCAGCTGGGTCTCCTTCTCCTGTAAAGGTAGAAAATATCAACTGCCCTTTACTTTTCCGTTCTCCCGGCAGTTGCATCTATCTCCTTGAGAAGCTGGACTTGCTCCTTCAGAAGCACGCTCTATTCCTCCTGCCATGTCTTAGATATCATTAATGACTTGCAGACCTCCACCATCTGCTCACTAAACATCATTAAGTATTCCCATTGGTTTGCCAGAACTCCATCATTGGCAGCTACCAATGCTTGCATTGTCTTCAAACCCTCCATCATAGCAGCCTGCATCATCTTCTGCACAGCCAACAATTCCCATATGGTCGACATGGTCAAGGATACCTGCTTCATTAGCTCCCCTAACCCCGGTACTGGGTTACTTGCAGTTTTCTCTCCTTCACTTTTGTTGCCAGCCTTACTTGCAATTGTGTCATCTGATCCGGACGTAGTTTTACCTTTCTCTAGCTCCTGGCTTACATCTGGATTGTCCTGGGCATCCACGAACTCTATCGGTAACTACTTTTTCTCTGAGTACCGGAACAGTTGGAACTCCCTCCGGCAACTCAAATCTTCCTCCACTTCTCCACAAACTTACTTCTTTTCATTGCTGGTTTGCCTGTGTGCAGCCTTGTGTACTCTCTGGGCTGGTGCTTGTCCTTCTCCGGGCATGGGTATTTCACTCTCCCACTCTCCAGGTTTAGGACTAGATGCCGATGAAGAAGCTTGCAAGCTATCTGAATCCGGACAGGGCTCACTGGAGCTCCTTAGCCTGCTCATCAACAGTAGAGAGTAGAAAAAAACTAACCAACCCAACCCAAACTCCAAGATGGCAGTGCCCATTTTGTGATCCAAAAAATGACTCCTATTACCCTTCTGGAAATCTCCTTTTCAAAAAGAGCTGCACTGCAGTACTAATTGTATTGCAGGGAAGACTCGTTTTTACTGTGCAGGGGCACTACTTCAAATTAAAATGGCGCCTGTGACTCAGCAAATTTTCTCCAAATTTAAAACTCCAAAAATTTCTCCAAATCTAATTAGTCACAATTAGACACCAAATATCAGAATATTTCAGTCCCGATACTTACTCTGAAAATGCTCCACTCAAGAATCATGTGCTACCCTGCATTTCCACCATGTAAGATTCAGCTCAGAAAAAGCACAGGTATTTCCCCTGATTTGAGGGATGAGCTTTTCTTCCTTTTTACAATTATTCCACACAAAACTCGTCCTTAGGTTTACTCTAAGAGACACTTTTAGTTAGGCACAGCCTTCTAATCCAACTATCCAGTACACAATAAATACCCTCCTATCTCTAAAGATCTCAACTCAGAACTGATTTTCCCCAAGTAAGATGGCACCTCCTCATCATCAGTGAAAGAATGTGATCACTCCACACATTCTTTCATTGATGATGTAGTGATTGATTGTTGGCTGGCCCTTCCAAGAAAACACCTCTATGATTGACATCAGGAGGGGGTTTGGGTGCCAAACCTTACAGTCTTTAGTGCTTCCTTACTGTAGTTGAAGAATGTCTCCAAGTAGGCGCGATATGCATAAGTGTTGGAAGATGGTGTAACAAGTTTGTCATTAAGGTATGCATCAATTTGTGAAAACATGGTGTGCATCTATAGGTTGATGGGGGCCACAGAATCATCAGCAGACAGGGTAGTTCCATCAGCTTTGACAACTTCAGCTTTTACATACAGAAGTGTTGGTCAGATCCAGGTAGTAATCATCTTTGCCTTGTATACAAAATTCAATATGGCCCATGTTGGCAACATTGGTGATGGGTTTAAGGGTAACCAACATGCTTTCCTTAGTCTGAGCCATGGTGGGTGGGACATCAAATAAATCAAGCTGTGTGGCTGCAGAAAGGCTGGAATCTGGATGTAAGAGAGCCATTATCCAAAAATATTAATGCATCGATTTTCAGATTTCTTTTGGGGTAAATGTGTTCAATGATAGAAATCGTCATTTGAATGTGAGTGGTCCTGAGCCTACTTTCGCGTTGAGGTGATTGACTGCTTGAGTAGTGATGTTGTGGCCTGCCTGTTTAAATTGTTGCTGTGCAGAATCTTTTATATTGGCTCAAGACAGAGCATCAGAAGCTACTTCCAATCTGGTTCTCAGTAATGCGCATCCTGCTACCTTTGCACCCCTTTTTATCATTGGCACAGCCGAACGAAATAAACTGGCAAAGAATCCACCCAAGCCATAACCACGTCAAAACCGCTGACCTTGGAATACTAAGGCATTTCCATATCCAGCTAGATTAAGATAATAACTGGTGTAGTTGTGTGCAGGAGACATTTTTAATGTGTTGTCTTAAGCATCCACTCTCTTGAAATGAAGCTTCACCAGTACCTTACCACTCTTAAATACTAACGGCTCACCAAAGTCAGTGCATAGTGAAATTTTGATAGTGTCAATACACTGTCATGTGACAGGAATGTAGTAAGGGTTTTCATAGATCTGATACTGGTGCCATCCAGAGTTTCGATCCACAGGTATAGGATGTAAGAGAGGTGCCATCTTGTTGCCAACAAATTGATGTTCAACAATATCCATGTAAATGTAAATAAAATTTATTCCACTTGTCATATCTGTTGGATATTTGGCCATGGCTATATCATGCTTTTTATACTGATTTAAATCTGGATCCGGTAGAAGTTCATTGAATCTGTTGAATCATAAGGTTGATCCTAATCCAGGACGTGTTTCGGGGAAATAAATTGCTGCCTTGCAATCATCTGATTTTATGGATACTTTATTTAAGCCTTCCTTGTATCCATTGGACATGTTGTGGGTGGTATTCAATTTGATGCATTCAGTCAACAATTCTGTTAATTCTTGTGGTGTGACATGTGAGGTCGTGACCTCAGGTTGTTAGTTTTGAACCAGAAATGGCAAGGCCGTAACTGGTTTTATCCAGTTATGTAAGTCCAAGTAAGCCCTGAAACGAAAGGCATTGTTTTGTTTTATGCTAATGAGCAGTGATTTGCTCATTAGCAGAATTCTTGAGTTAATTTGTTTACCTCCCAGGGTCAAGTGTTAATGACTTAATTGTTTTGGGGGCTTTATAAGCCCAAGTAAATGTGGAAATCTGGGTCACAAGAGGCCAGGCGAAACCCTGGCCGGTCGTTGGTTAACTTGCTTATTTGGAATTGTCTAATTACCTTCATTACCAGTGGGACTGGGTTAAGTTGGTTTTTAGGGTTAAACAGTTTGCTATGAACAGTGTTATTATCTGATCTTTGTGTACCAGTGTGGTGAAGAAAACTGCAATTAAAAGTTTGCTTAAGCAAGGCAAAATTGAGTGGGACTCATTTCCTTGAGAATAGTATAAATTACATAAGTAAGTTTGAACAGTTTCCAGTGGGCTATGAAAAGAGGACTAGGACTGGGAGTCCTACTACAGAAGCTAAAGTGAATTGCAGCTACCTGTGCCGATCTCATCCAAAGCTGGAAATCTGGGTGCTGAGGATCCGGATTAACTGGCACTCTACCATCACCGCATGTAAGAACAATTAATTATGGTGTGTTAAACGGAGTCCCCCCTAACCTCAAGCCTCACATGGTGGAGGTGTGGGGTACTGTGCCAACTACCGCCGGAGACAAAATTGGACAGCACCTGAGCTGAACTATTCTGAGTATACGAGCTGATTGGATCGAGTGTTGGAATGATTGTAGAGGGCATTAGTAACCATAGCCAAGTTACTTTACACCTTTTGACAATTGTTGTGTTAGTGGTCCTGGGGATCATCAATTGTGGACAGTCGAACCAGTTGGGAAAGTGGAAATGCTGAGTGCAAAAACCGGATACGTGGGACGACACCGGAATTGCCAGTCTGGGACTGGAAACAACGCTTTTACGGTAAAATCAATTTTGCGAATGAATATCCGGGGGCCGAAGAGTCGAAAAATCGAAGGACTAACTGTGGGACAGTTTATCAATCGAAATCACCGGGGGTGAAAGGTAAAGAGAAGAAAACTTAGCCAAACCAGTTGTAGGACACTAATTTTTTTTGTGGGACCGGATCGTAATCCACTTTAATCAGAGCCATCCTGCTTGGGACTGGGTTCTAAGTGGTGTCAAAGGAAACAGGTGATTCTGAAGGAATTTTTGGCTGATAATTTTTGTGTTATGACAACCCGGAGTTGTTCATAAAAGCCGTCTTCTGGAGATAGCATTATCTGCATTTTTGGAAGTTGACATTTCATCCACTTCAATCTTGGCCATCCTAAGTTGGATTGGGCTAATGGTGATACCAATGGATTCGTGAGACCCTGCTGGAAATTTTAGTGTAGTGATTTATGCATTCTGACAGGGAATTGACAGGGGATTGACAATTCGGGTAGTAGGCCTAGGTAAAAATTTAAAAGAAATGGTTGGGACATTATGAAAGCCGTAAGGCTAGTTTCAAAACATTGGCCAACAAAAATGGATGGGACGAAGTTTGTTGGCAAAGTATGGGTCGTAGGAAAAAATGGGTCGAGGCTAGTTTCACCTCAGAAAATATGATTGGCAGTTACATCCAGAGTTCGAGGGGATAGAAGAAACAGGAGGTCTGGGGGCTGAGCCCCCTGAGGGGGGCAGGGGGGTTCTGTGGACAAAATATAGGAATGGGTGCAACCATTTGCACCACAAAAGGGGGTTTCGGGGGATTAAACCATCTTCATAGACATATTTAGGGGAAGTTGTGTGGGTCATAACCCCCAATGCATCCAAAATTACATTAGAGCCTACCCTGCTTGGGGACTGTCGTCCCCCAAACAATAGTGTAACCCTTATTCATTGGTCAACTAACCCCCTTTTGGTAAATCCTAGTTATGCCAGTGGCCTTAATGACCAGCATTTTAACTATGAAAAATCCTCTTTTTCAAAGAAAGTGCCAAAAGTTTGGGGGTTTCTATTCCCCCAAATTGTAGTAGTTAATAACGTTATATTAAAAATTTGTTGTACAACTTGTTATATAGCCTCTTATGCAGGGTCGCAGATTGTTGGGGGTTTGAGTGTATATTCCCTAATATTTTCATTTTTCTTCTTGTTTTGGGCCTCAAAATATTGGAGCTTCAATAGTATTAAATTCCCCCCAATCATGAAGAGTGATTTGCAGCCATCTGGTAATGTAAGTCCCCAAGAAGGGGGTTCCGGATACAAAGTATAAGAATTGGTGAAAAGTAGAATTTGTATTTTTGACAAAAAAACTCCCCTCAAAAATAGTCTAAAAATTACCTCAAATGCCAATTTTGCCATTTTATTGACTATGAGTTAAATTTCAGGGAAAAGCACCCCCTCCCCCCCCGTTTGATTCTAGGGGTGAAGGCGATTCGCACCTTCTACCCCATGCTTCCGACGTTATGAATATCATGTTCAAAAATATAATGATGGTGTCCTTCAACATTTCTTGCCTGTG
Source organism: Proteroiulus fuscus (assembly GCA_034700285.1). Classification (NCBI taxonomy): domain Eukaryota; kingdom Metazoa; phylum Arthropoda; class Diplopoda; order Julida; family Blaniulidae; genus Proteroiulus; species Proteroiulus fuscus. The sequence goes on from JAQIXP010003144.1 coordinate 11,666, forward strand.
GTGCCATTTTTAGTCAAATTTCTAAAAAATATCTAGCACGAGCGTCATACGATGCTCCATGATAGTAATAGTAATTTAGAAATTACTGTTAGTAGCCTTTTTTATTGGGTAATTGCTGATTAACGGATACAGCAAGCAGATGTGCCGAAATGAAACTTTAGTGTCCCCCTGTAAATGTGCAGAAAGCATTGTTTTGTGACACCCTTTAAATGTACAGAAATTACACTTTTGTGACACCCTGCAGATGTTTCGAAATTAAACTTTTTTTGCCCCCGTGTACATGTACCCAAAATCACACTTTTGTTAGACCCTGCAGATGTGCCGAAATTAAACTTTTGTGTCACCCTGTAAATGTACAGAAATCATACTTTTGTGTCACCCTGTAAATGTACATAAATCATACTTTTGTGCCACCCTGCAGATGTGCCAAAATTAAAGTTTGTTTGCCCCCTGTAGGCTACATGTACCGAAATAATACTTGTGTTAGACCCTGCAGATGTGCTGAAATTAAACTTTTGTGTCACCCTGTAAATTAACAGAAATCATACTTTTGTGACACCCTGCAGATGTTTCGAAATTAAACTTTGTTTGCCCCCATGTACATGTACCCGAAATCACACTTTTGTTAGACCCTGTAGATGTGCCTTTAGTGCCTGAATGCACTTGAGTTTCCCCAAAGCACTAATGCAAAATTATGATTTATATATTTATTTTAGTCACTCATATTGCTGATTCGGTGGAATTCCCCCCACCCCCTCAATAATATTACAAAGTGTGCCGACTATGAAAGAAAAATGGTGGAAAAAACAAAAAACGTAGTAAAATAATATGGAATAAATGGGATAAATAAATGTGAAAAACAAAAAAACGCGGTAAAATAATTTGGGAAAATGGAAGGGATAAAAAAATGCAAAATGAAATGTAAAAAAAAGAGTTCTTGTGACACGAACCTGCATCCCAACTCCAGAAATGTTGGGAAGCAATCACTATACCAAATGTGCTACAATATAGTAATTACCTATTTTCCACTAAAATCGCTAGAGGTACATATGGTGTGTTGGTCACGAACGTGATTCACGAATTCGTGAAAAATGTCAGATTCGGCGATTTTTTGCCTTCTTAGTTTAGGTGGACTTTAATTCTACTACACTGTTAAATATGAATATTTTTGCTTCAAAATATGCATAGTCATTTACACATTTAGTATTTTCCTTGATAAAACGTTTAATAATGCAAATATTACAAAGGGTCTCATTTATATGTGCACTATTTATAATGAAATGCCCACTATCTTAAAAATTGAATTACCAATAAATGTTGTAAATGTGCACTATGTTTAATTCATGACCAATAAGTTATTGAGCCTTATTTTTTGCGTACTATTTAATATTAACTAACAATATATTAAGTTACTTGAGCATAATTTTCAATTCATTGCATGTTTTTAAATTGAAAATTTCCAATATAAAATTTTAATTGAAAATGCAATGTCGAATTGGAACAAATGGAATTCAAAGTGTGACATCACACAGATATGAACCAAAGTTCTTTAAAGAACATTGCATCTTTCAATTGTTGGCTCATAATAATGTCCAAAAATGGCTATAAAAGCCTTCCAAGCACGATGAGTCAAGGGCACACACGGTCTTCACCTTTTTCATCACTCTATGTTGGAACAACATATTCTATTGTTGGAACAACAGACAAGGACCGACATTTTGTTCCTATTTGTCTCGCAGTCTGCTCAGACGAACAAGCGGAGAGCTTCGAGTTCATCTTTGCCACTCTCCAGCGCTACTCAAACTATGCTCCAAGCTGTCTAATCGCCGATGCATCCTTGGCCATTTGCAACGCATTCCAAGCTGTTTTCGGAGAGCACACTACTCTGGTCATGTGCTGGGCACATATGCGCAAGAATGTGGTGAAGCATCTTTAC
>JAQIXP010003145.1:0-13599 GCA_034700285.1 Proteroiulus fuscus
CTAAAAAAAAAAAAAAAAAAAAAATAAGAAAAAATCACCAATAATGCCTAATTTTCCATTTTAGTTAGATTTTATTTAGATTTTCCAGAAACAGATTAAATTTCCATGACATTTCCCTGATATTTCCAGACAATACTGATTTCCATGACATTTCCAGGTTTTCCAGACAGCCAGACACCCTGTGTTTAGCAATGTTCCCTGCATTTTCTAGGTTCTCTGAGTTTTTCAGGTGTTCAGCAATGTTCCTTGGATTTACCAGGTGTTCAGCAATGTTCCTTGGGTTTTCCAGGTGTTCTGCAATTTTCCATGAGTTTTCCAGGTGTTCAGCAATGTTCCATTAATTTTCTAGGCGTTCAGCACAATGTTCCCTGAATTTCCCAGGTGTTCACCAATGTTCCCTGCATTTTCTAGGTACTCTGATTTTTCCAAATGTTCAGCAATGTTTCTTGAGTTTTCCATGTCCAGCAATGTTCCTTTACTTAATCTGGTGGTTTATCCATATTCTCTGAGTTTTCCAAGTGTTCAGCAATGTTCCTTTATTTTTCTAGGTGGTTCAGCAATGATGCCCCATAGTTTTACATGTGTATAGCAACGTTCCAATGAGTTTTCTAGGTGTTCAGCACAATATTCCCTAAATTGTCCAGGTGTTCATCAATGTTCCTTACATTTTCCAGGTGTTCTGCAATTCTCCATGAGTTTTCCAGGTGTTCAGCAATGTTCCATTAATTTTCTAGGCGTTCAGCACAATGTTCCCTAAATTTTACAGGTGTTCAGCAATGTTCCCTGCATTTTCCTGGTTCTTTGAGTTTTTCAGTTGTTCAGCAATGTTCCTTGAGTTTTCCCGGTATTCAGCAATGTTTTTTAAGTTTTCTAGGTGTTCTGCAGTTTTCCATTAGTTTTTCCCTGAGTTTTCCAAGAGTTCAGCAATGTTTCCTGAGTTATCTTTGTATGTGTGCAGCAATCCTCATTGAGTTTTCCAGATATTCATCACTGTTCCCTGATTTTTCTAAGTGTTTAGCAACGTGCCTTAAATTATGGGTATATTTACCATCTTTCTAAAGTTTTCTCGATTTTCCAGGTTGCATAACAACTCTGATATTGACCACTTCTGTTACTAAATAAATTAAAAGCAAAATGACACCCAAAAATGGCGGATTGTAAATGAGCAAATCTCTTTGACAGAAGCCAACTTTTTCAATATATACTTTTCATTCCAGCACAGCGCCACCTGTGCCTAGTGTTGAAGGAGGAGGAGGAAGAGGAAAAGGAGAGGAAAGAATGGCTTACAACTTGCATGGTGCAGTGCAATGTGATGGTGCGTGGGAATGCGTTAGTTGAGCGCGTGCGCGGTACAACCTCCTAACAGTGTGTGGGGAGAGAAGACGTTGTGCCACGACGGCGAAGAAACCTGCACAACAAGAGCGGACCCAACAATTTCAAAGCCCAAAAAAGTTGAAAATCTGAAGAAATGGACGCCAAGAAAGGAAATGCACAAAAGAACAACATTGAAAATCTCACCTATAAAGGTAACGCTACAATTGCATTTATAATATTCATTTTTTTAATAGTAAAGCTGATTATATGTTTAAAAGTTTTCCCAAATTAAAGTTATTTTTTTCTTTGGAAAATAGTGTATAGGCCTATTAAAGATTTTGCGAAATTTTGAATAAAAAATAAATAAAATTTATGGAAATTTACATTTTTACATTGGAAAAAAAGTACTTCCAACATTAAAACTAAATGAAATTTGCATTTAAGAAAGTTGGTTTATTTTAGTCAAGCGGGATTTATTTTTGTGCAGAAAATAAATGCAGATTTTTGTGTGTATGTGAGGTGTTCCCATGAGTCAACGTCAAACAAAATAAATTTTCGTACAATTTAGTTTGTTTCGATATTCGGCAAACTCTCTGATTCTAATCAAATCTTAATGTAAAAAATTAGACAAGAAATTATATTTATGCTTTACAAATAATTTTTTAACTATGGGTTAAAATATATGTGTTACAATTTTCCCAGTTGTTGTTTTTTTTCTTGGGGGGGGGGGGAGAAGGAAACATACGATCGTATTAAATGGTATCGTTTTATTTTTCAGAAATTATGCGCAAATGTAGAATTAATAAACTTCATTTTTAACTAAAATATATTTATTAAATATTTAAGTTGAATTCAACGGAATTTCGACGTGAAAATAAAAATAATTGCCTTTAGGGCCGGTATAGATTTTGAAATTCAGGTCTTATATTTTCTAATAAGTTGTATACAGAAAATAGGAAGTTTTCAAAGTGCAGGACCATGCAGGCATCTTTTATCATCGCATGCATGCACAAAACCTAAGAAAAGTTTAGGCTATTTAAAAAGACCCTACTATAAAAGTAAACAACATTTTCAATAAATAATATAATTCACAACTCATGGTAAAAGCACAAAACAAATTAAAAATATTAAATTTTATTTTTTGGTGCTTGAATAGAATCCAATCCTTAAAACATTGTCGAGTTAGTAAGATAAAGATACAGGTCCAAACTAAACATTAAGTCAAGGATCGCTCCATGACATAAACTACTAAATTTTTCAAATTTTCTTATTTTTAATAAATAAAAAATGAATTTTAAATTTCCAACATAAACTTTTGAAAATCGAGGTACTGCCCATACATCATGTTTTACATTGAACGCTCCCGTAAATGTTTTTATCGTGATTGATCCAATTGTAATTAAACAAATCGATTTATTTGTTGCAAGAAAATATTTAATTAAAAACAAAATTTTAATTAATTTAAATTTTTTTTTAATAAATCTTTATTGAATTTCACAGCAAAGCATGCTTGCTAGCAGTGATTGCTCTTTTACAGGGGCAGTAAAACTTTTTTTTTTTTTACATCAATGTTTTGATAACATTTTGAAGAGTGAAAATACTTCCCTCGTATTTTTTAACTTCAATATACTTGAGGTATTAGATAAGAAAAAGGTTTTTTGATAAATGGGGTCCATTTGCTGTTGTTTGTCCAAAATACATGAAACACGATGCAACTTTTTCTGAAAATTTAACAACAATGACAAGGACCAATTGCAAAATTTAGGTGATTTTAATGCAACGAAGCAGAATAAGTAGTTTAAAAATCAAGCATTTTGGTCCATGACTTCTGACTTAGCCAATGGGAACTATCATGCCCTTAAACTGCATACAACACTTTCAATTGATAAATGAGTCAGCTACAATCAGTTAAAACCCAAGTTAATTAGCTTTAACAAAAACCTTTCATTAGTACTAGTAATAGCTAAGTAAATCTAGAATTTAATAAGAATTTTTCAGGAAAAACTACAATTGACTGAATGTTTTGTTATACGTTTTATAAATTTTGGCATTCCTGTACGACGAGTACAATTAGATGAGGTTAGGCTAGGATAGCATGGGGGCTCAATCTCCAAGTGGAGGTTCGGAGGGAGGGGGGATCAAGCTCCCGGTTAGGTTTGGGAATAAATCAGTGCAAAAACTTTTTAAACTATTTAAGTACTTTAAGTAGTATTAAGTATAAGTATTAAGTATTAAGTATATTATACTACTGTTGAAACTAACAGTAAATTAGGCTTCAAATGATTTCGGGTTTTTACGGAAACATATATAATTATGAAAAATAGGTATTGATAAAAAGTATTACTCTTCAGAAAAAAATTTACAAATAATAAAAATTAAATATTAGTTCTTTATGTAATTTATATGAAAAAATTAGAAATATTTTCTTTTTATGGCTTTTTAAATTTTTTTTACGAAAAATCATGTTTAACAACCAGTAATACAGGCCTATTAAAAAAGTTCAAAATTTAAAATTTGCAAAATTAATAATTTAAAATTATAAAAATAAAATATTTATTTTTATAAATTTATTTTTATTTTCATAATTTATATTAAAAAAATTTAAAATAATTTTTTTTTACGATTTTATTTTATTTTTTTTCCAGAAAAATGTATGATTTTTTAATGAGCCCTACTTTTGAAAAATTTTAATCTTTCTAATTTTTTAAAAGTAATAGATAAAAATAATCAAAAGTAAGCATATCTCATTTTTACAAATTATATCACAAAATTAGAACTATTTTTTTTTAGGATTTTTGCAATTTTCTTTCATGAAAAAGACATTTATACCATAGGCCTACCCTAATAAAGTGAAAACGTTAACAGTTTAAAATTTGAAAAAAAGTAATAATACGAAATACTATAATAGGCCTATCAATTTTTTTCATTTTTACAATTTATAATAATAAAAAAATGAGAAATATTTTCTTTTTTCTATTTTTTAAATTTTTTTCCCGAAGAAGTCCTGCTTTTTATTAAACCCTAATTTTAAAAAATGTTAACATTTTAAATCATTTTAAATTAATACAGGTGTAAATAAAAATCATTAAAGGAAAATATTTTTATGTAGCTTTGGTAGGCCGTCCGAATTGATGAATAATGGAAGCAACAGGCCCAGTGTAATAAAATCAGTATTTTATTTTATTTTACAGGAAACTATTTCTATTAATTCTTATAATAATATTTATATTACAAAAAATAAAAAATATTTATTATGATCTTTTTTAATTTTTTTTTCACAAAGAAAATCATGATTTTTATCCAACCCTATATTTTTTAAACTATTTACATTTTTAAATATTTGAAAATAATAATTAAAATATTTTCTAATTATAGTTTTTTTTAATTTTTTCCAGAAAGAGTCATGATTTTTATTAAACCACTATCTTGCACCAAGTTCCATTAGTTGGCTAGCTAACTACCTGCCAAGGATTATTGCTGACCAATTCAAATTTATTCTGCTAAATAACTGAGTGTTTTATGATAAAATATGTATCTGTTAATCTAGAAGATAATATTATTACTTCCACATTTAACATAATTTTAGTAGATTTTCTGATACTTTCTAAATTTTCTATTTTTAATCAAAATGTCCAATCATCTAACTAATAAAATCCCAAATTGTTGAAATTAATAATCATTTAAATCCATGATTTAAAAAAATCCTGTGATTTAAATCAGCTGATTCCATGCAATTCACCTTTCCAGAAACAATAATATTCCTTAAATATATAAAGGACCATGACGTGATCAAAATACAATCATAACCCCTAAATTAATTGGAACAATTGTTTCAAAAGTGCCACACCAAATTTCTAACTAAATGACTAAATAAAAAGCCGTAATTAATGAGGAATTAACGACTGCTGTTGTTCATATCGTTAATTCCCCTCTCCCTCCAGAAGGCTTAAGTCCCAATATATAAATAAGGTGAGAGAGAGCAATTAAATAGCTTGCATGCATGTGCGTGTGTATATATAGGATTACTATAGACAGGATTTAAATGACCGCCGAGTGAGAGGGAATGACAAAATGTCATTTCAATTTTCATTCCAATCCTGTGCATGCGATTAATTTTTTTCCCACTTCACTTTGTATCCTTGCCAATATGGATATAGTTAAAGTCACATACTTTATAAGCCTATACCAACAGTCATTTTCAATGGGAAAGTCCCATCTTCTTACAACTTATACTATTCAATAAATATTTATTTGGAAACAGAATGATTTGGTATACAACGAGACTAATTAAGACTAGCAATTTTTGCAAATGTTAGTGGATAGATTAATTTGAGTAGTATATATATATCGATGGGTTAATTCACAAGTAGCGAATAAGCCAATTTGTCAAAAATGAGATAAATAAACCATTGTGATCCTGGAATTATCTCTAATGAACCTAAAGTTACAGAGAATAATTTAACCAATAATTGTAAGTTGCAGAAGTAAACAGTAGCGAATATGCAACAAGGTATATCATTCCTAAAAGTTACAAGTAGTGAACAATACCATTCGTTTGTTTACATTAAAAAATTTAATAGACATGGATTTTTATTAAAATACAAGTAGCGAACTGACAATTTTCGCTCATTTTTTTGCTTTGTTTTTATTCAATAGGCAAACTAATGGATGTGCACATGCGCTAATTCACACTTAATTTATTTCGCTTTTCTGCAAAATTAATCAAAGTCAAACTAGCAAATTTGCATTTTTAAGCCTTTTATTTTTCGAATTAAGTAATTAATTTACTAATTTAATTATTTAACAAAAATTAGCACATTTTCAATAACATATGTAAATATATATTGCTTATCTGTTCAATAAATTTCAGCCTTTTAAAACTGTTTTTTTTCTCTAAGTTATATCGTTTTTCCATAATAACGATATAGTATCTCAAATTTTAGCAAGTTTCGGCTTATTCGCTACTTTGAATTAAGCCATCGATATATAGTTTAGGTAGGTTCAAAAATAATTAATACTGCACGGTATGCATTCTCATAATGCAGCAAATGGACAAATAAAATTCACATATTTTTTAAATGAACTTGACATTTTTGGGGGAAAATTATTCATATAATAATATAACATGTCAGTATCATTTGCACAAAAAAAAGTAGATAATAATTTTATATATTTGAAAAATTTTTATAATTGACATATGACAATTTCAAAATACTTCTATATTTATGAAAACATTTTTATAAGTTTCTGATTTTACGATAACATTTTTTATAAGTTCCTGATTTTATGAAAAAATTCCTAAAAGTTTCTGTTTTTTTTAATTTTTTGAAAAAAAAACCCCAGTAATTTTAGATTACTTATTTTCATAATATTATTATATTTTTTAAATAAATATATAATATTCATTTAAAATAGGTATATATAAATAACTTTCTTCTCATATTGCAAAATCGTTATTGGAATTTTTTACCCAAAAATATGGGAAATATTTATAAACAATTTTATGTTGATAATAAAGGAATATTGCCATTTTTTTTTTCTAAATTTTATATGAATATTGTGATAACTTTTTCCAAATACTACATGAATATTGTGAATATTATTTTTTTAATAGGCCTACTATATAAATATTGTGATAATTTTTTCTAAATAATACATGAATATTATTTTTTAAATACTATATGAATATTGTGATAATTTTTCCCAAAACTATGATACGTATTTTTTCCAAATGTTAGAAATATAGCAAATAGGTATGAATAGAATACAGCAAATAGATATGGAAGAGTGGGATCCAAAAATATAACTTTTATAAGTTGTTTGATGAAAACTATGAATAAATAGTTCAATTAATTAGGATTAGCTACAATGACTTCAATTATGCCAAAAACATAGACGTTGGAATAAATTTGAAAAACCCCTTGTTTTTGTAACAAGAGAGTACAAATTTAGCCAAATCTGGCTACTTGAGTATATTTTATGAAGCATGGAGCAAACCTTTGAATGTCATAATAAGAAATAGAATACTATAGAAAATTAATTAAAATCATACAAATACTATGATTTAGAATAAAAAAATGACTTTTGTATTTTTTACATTTGCTAAACTATGACTTAATGACTAGGCAGACTCAATGCATTAGGGCCTCCATATCCCTCCAATGGCAATCTAGCATTACACCCGCGTAAGCAGTGCTTGCCTACATTCAAGGAACAGCAAATTTTAATTTCAATTTTATCTTTAATTACTTTTACAAAAAAATTGATTGTAATCATAGAAAAATTATGACTTACAATAACAGCATGACTTTTATTTTTTATATTGGCTAAAGTATGACTTTTCATGACTATGGCTTGGCGAACATAAAGGTGCCATTATGGCAATCTAGCATAACACAAGCGAATGCAATGTTTGACTGCATTCAAGGGGTAGCTATAGCAAAATTTTATTTTACATTTAGCCACAATTACCTTTACAGAAAATTGAGTAAAATCGTATAAAATTATGACTTACAATACGAGCATAACTCTTTATTTTTTTTTACCGTTGCTTAATTATGACTTTTCATGATTATAAGGCTTGGCAGACATAGGGGACCATTTCCGGTCAATGGCAATCTAGCATTACACAAACGAAAGCAATGTTTACCTGCAATCAAGGGGCAGCTATAGCAACATTTTATTTTAAATTTTAGCCACAATTAACTTTACGAAAAATTTATTTAATTCATAGAAAAATTATAATGACTTTTTATTTTTTACTTTTGCTAAACTATGATTTAATGACTAGGCAGACTTAATGCATTAGAGCTTCTATTTCCCTCCAATGGCAATCTAGCATTACACATGCGTAAGCAGTGTTTGCCTACATTCAAGGGGCAGCTATGGTACAATTTATTTTAAATTACACACAATTTCCCTGATTAAAAACTTTACAAATTATTCTCATTTGAATTAATTTAATTAAAAATTGTAACTAATAGCCTCTTTATTAAAACTTATTTATTTTAGTTAAATTCTTTTAGTCTTGCATTTGACCGTTTTCAAATTCATCAACGTGTTAACGAGTTAATGGTTCGAGACTGAACCTTATGATGCATGGACCATATCATCTAGCAACATGACAGTTTCAGGAAAAAGACGTATAAATGTGGTCCTTAGAAACAAGTGAGAAAAGATGAGGCAATTATACCGCCTCTTATTATTATCTATTTCGATAGGCAGTTTCTCTATAATTTCTCTGGAGGATTATTTGTAACATTGAAAATGGGGGTAAATAACCAATGGGGGATTTTCATATATATCTAAAGTAAACAAATCGTTTAACAGTTGGACGTCTGTTTAGCTACTGATTATTGCTCGTTTCAACACCTGGCAATAGCGATTGAGGGGGAAGAAAGTGATGAAGTTTGCATAGGCCTACAGAGATTTTATTCAATTTTTTTTTTCGTTTAAATCATTGCATGGAGGCAATGGCGGTCTGCACAGAAGCGATAACGTATATTCATTAATGGATTTCAATTATATGATGAAAATATTCTTGAACCAACATCAATGGGCAACGGTCAATGATGTTTTTGCGTTTAAAATTGGAGACAAGCTAATAAAGAAAATGATACCAATGAGGGCTGAAATAGTGTATAGGGACAGATAGAGTGAGACTTAAGTAAGCAATAGTTTGATCCAATTAGGATTAGGTCAACCGCGACATCCTAAACAAGATTCAATTGCAATAGATACATAAGCAAGGGACTTAGAAAAGTCTGAGATGGAGTTTTTATTAAGCCTACATGTTCATTCCCCAACAGAAAATATAATACCATCTAAGATAAAAGAAATGGACTTAAGGATAAAAATAGACATCAGAAATTGAAATCATTTGATTTTAATAAATATTGATTTTAAATTATTTCTTGTGATCAAATTCAGAAATTGTTGCTGGACATTATTTATATATAAGTCAAGTTATGGTGTTGTATTTGAGAAAATATTTTGTATATTTTGTATTTTAGTAATTTTAAATATTTGGCAAAATAGTTTTATGCCGTAAATAAATGCATGAAAATTTGTCTTTCAAAATATTTACTACAATTTATCAGGGTTGTTATGGTTTAATTCTTTTAATTAATTTAATCTTTTTTAAGAAAATGACTGCTTCACGGGAATAATTTAATATCTGTAAAAACATTGAGAAACGTTCCACGCCAGTTTACATTGTTATATTTGAGAAAAATTTACTTTTTATAGTTATTAATATTAATAATTTTGAATACTTAACAAACTATCTTGATACAGTAAATTATTACATTAAAATCATATTTTTTGTCAAAATAAGTATTATATTTCATCAGGATTGTTTTTATTTCATTCAATTTAATTAAAATAATTTTATTTTTTAAGAAAATTTTTGATTTACAGAAATCATTCAATTCCAGTAAAAATATTGAGAAATAGCTGCAGAACATTTTTATAAGCCAAGTTATATTGCTAAATTTAATAATAATTTACATTTTGTATTTACTAATATTAATAATTTTTAGTATTAGATAAAATAACTTCATACATTAAATTCATGCATGAAAATTAAATATTTTTTTCAAAGTATTCATAAGAATTTATCAGGTTTGTTTTTATTTTATTCAATTGCATTGAAATAATTTAATTTTTATTAAATTACTGATTTATTGGAATTATTAAATTCTAATAAAAATATGGAGAAATACTTTACGGCAATTTTCAAGCCAAGTTAAATTAAATTTTACAATTCCAGATTGAATCTGTAACTTTTTTAAAAACTGAAATAATATTTTTCTTGGAACAAAAACCAATAAAAATGTAAATAATTACTTTTTCATCTTGTGTTTATTTAAAAGATCAACAAAAAATGCTAATTTTTTTAGTATTTTGTGTGAATTACGATTTTTTAACCTTTTTTTACTAAGACTTAAAAATATAAAGACTAGGCAGACACTTTCAAACTTTCTCAAAAAAAAAAGAATTAATCCCTTCTTTGTGTTTATGTCACTATATACATGCATAGGAAAATGATATTTAACACCATTTACCAGCAGGAAATCATGCTATAAGGTGTTGAGGAGTTAGTAATCAATTTCCACTTTGTATCCTTGTTCAGAGCATCAATTTAGATCCACCCATGCATGCATGCGGACCCCATGCACAAAAGTCCATGCATGCATGCATGCAGGGATTCCCTCTCTTTCAGTCCAAAACCTCATAATGGAGTAAGGCAGTCAGTCCCCCCTATCAATAATAGACAAACATATTCATTTAAAATATAAAAAAAATACAGAGGGTCATTGTGTAATACCAAAATTTATTAACCCTTTCAAAGATTTGCCATGAACGAATGAATATAAGCCCAATTTGAAAAATCCTGCAAGGTTAATTTATAGAATATTACAAATTTTAAACAAAAAACAATGGCATATTATGGACCCACAATTTCTATTCGTGCCCAAAATTATAATACTCGTGTGCATTGATGTGTAGAAAGATAGGGATAATTAACAATATTCATCAGGTTTATGGCATTCTATCATTCTTAAAAGATCATTTTAAATGAACATTAATATTTTTGTAGAACATTAATATGAGAAATACCACTCATAAGTCATTAAGCTTGTATATATAGGCCTGACGGTTAATTATAAAGAAAGATTAGTTATTCTCTGTATGGGCAAGTAGAGTGGATAAAAATTATGACTTTAAAAAACTAACTAAAAATATAAAAATCAGATTTTTACATTTTTTTTAACTAAAATAAAACTTTTGGAAATAAAATTATATACTCATTATAAACATTGATATTAAAGAGGTAGATCAAGTTAAGCCTTTTGATGTCTTCTTAGTAATTGCATGCAAGTATCGTTTTGTCAGAGCTAACCTTTAACTCATGGTAAATCAATTACGAGGCAACTTTAACAAGAAATATATATATAGGAAGATAAAACCTTGATTAGTTTAAAAATCTGCGTATTTTTGCAAAATAAATGGTGATTTTTGAATGCAAAATCGAAATTTTCATTGAATTGTGATTTCAGAATTTGAACAAATTATGATTTTAAAATTGATTTTTGAGAGCGGAATGTGAACTGTTATTGAATCGTGATTTCAGAAATAATGATATTGACAAAATTGAATTTTTTATTATGATTTAGAGAGTAGACTATATATTAATATTTATTGAAGCGTGATTGTAGAAACCATGATATTGGCAAAATTGTAATTTTGTAATTATGATTCCGATACTCAAATCCAATCTCGTTGCATGTTCAGAAATGATGATATTGACTAAAATGGTATGCCTTTGGAATTATGATTATGAGAGTGCATGGAATCTAAACTTTCATAAAATCGTGATTTTAGAAATCATGGTATTGACAAAAGTGTAATGTTTCAAATCATGATTCTGAAACTGAAAAAAAATCTTGATAGAACCGAGATTTAAAAAAAATCATATTGACAAAATTATAATTTTGAGAGTGCATGGAATATAATCTTGATTAAATCATGATTTCAGAAATCGTGATACACCTGTACTGACAAAACTGAAAGTTTGTATAGTTATGATTCTGATACTGAATGCAATCTAATCTCGATGCATGTTCAGAAAAGATGATCTTGACTAACATTTTATATTTGGAATTATGATTATGAGAGTGCATGGAATCAAAATTTTTATGAAATCGTGATTTCAGAAATCATAGTATTGACAAAATTGTGCTTCTGTAATTATGACTTAAGAGTGGAATTCAAAGTTTTATGAAATAGTGATTGCAGAAATCATGATACTGACAAAATTGTAATTTTGTAATTATGATTCTGATACAGAAATTCAAACTTAATGAAATCATGATTTCAGAAATAATCGATTATATTGACAAAATTCTATTTTTGTAAGTATGATTCTGAGATCCAAATCCAATTTTGCTGAAATCGTGATTTCAGAAATGATGATATTGACAAAAGTGTAATGTTTTAATCACGGTTTTGAGAGTAATATCCAAACTATTAAGGAATCCTAACTATGATAAGAAAGTGTACAAAAATAAGCGAATAATTTTCCAATTTCTTAATAAGTTTCATTATTTGTTTCGTCTATAGATTTGCAACCCAGTAATCACAATGCGGCGAAAGAAACTCGCGAATTCCTCCAACGTGTGACGGACATCATGTTGGATTTTGTGGAGGACACTAACGATCGTTCTAGTAAAATCCTGGATTTTCATCATCCAGAAGATTTAAAGAAGATTTTAGATCTAGACTTATACGACCAACCGATGCCTTTGAAAACGCTGCTGAAGGACATTACCGAAACTTTCAAATACCAAGTTAAAACAGGTAAGAAGAGCAAACACCTTAATTAGTTCTAATAGGGCGGTAAAGGGCCTACGTCAAAAACTACCCATAATGCACTTGGAGCAAAATAACAAGAAAAAAATGGTACATTTATAAAATTTTGAACATTTTTTGTTCCATAATCGGGCTAATTATTTAATAAAAAATATAAAAGTGCCTAAAGTTTTTAAAAGAAATGACGTCATCAAGCAGCACCTGCATACCCAATATGTGATATTTCATAAGCATAATGCAATTTGATCGCTTCATATCAGTTTGAGCCAATCAGATGAGCCAAATGTTTGCACGACCAAAGGCGCTGCCTCATGACGTCATATACAGCCCCATAGCAAACTCCATCTTGTGTATTTTTTAATAACAAAGCTATTATTTCATAAACATGAAATGGAAAGCGACATCTATTTTGACTAACTTTCAACTACTGAATAGCCCATAGTAAAATGGCGGCCCATGTTATTTGCCATTGACGTATATATGGCGCCATCTCTAATGAATAACTTTCAATTACCGTTTAGCCCATGCATAGTAAAATGGCGGCCTATGTTCTTTGCCATTGACGTATGGCGCCATCTATAATGAGTAACTTTCAATTACCGTTTAGCCCATAGTAAATTGGCAGCCCATTTTATCTACATAGCCATATGCCGCCATCTATGATGAGTAACTATAAACTACTGTTTAGTCCATGGTAAAATGGCGGCCCATGTTATTTACATAGTCATATAGCGCCATCTATGATAAATAACTATAAACTACTGTTTAGCCCATAGTAAAATGGCGGCCTATGTTATTTACCATAGACATATTACGCCATCTTCAATGAATACTAATTGGGTCATTCCATTTTAAAACGACCAATTTCAGCAAATTTCCCCCAGTGACCACGAGATATTTGGACCAAAATTT
>JAQIXP010003146.1:0-13597 GCA_034700285.1 Proteroiulus fuscus
TTTCGCCACATTTTGCCCGATTGTACAGCTCACGGGGCAGATTAACAAAAAAAGAATGCATCAAGTTTTAGTAAATTAAATTGACCTTCATAAAAAATCAAACCCCGTCAATTTATGTTTAGCCATTATCGATTAATTTGTACCTGTACTTAACATGGAGATTCCCATAGGAGCATGCATTTTTTAAAAGTGTGGACAGCCCCCTTAACTTTATTTTCTGAAACTAAATCCTATAGCTATATTTTCTGAAACTAAATAGCTATATTTTTTGAAAATAAATCCTATAGCTATTATTGTTTGAAAATAAATCCTATAGTTATAGTATTTGAAAATAAATCCAATAATACTTAGGTCTATATATTTTGTAGGATATTTTACTATAATATTCTTAAAATTTTGAGAAAAAATACCTGTCATTTTCCATTTTTGGAAATATTTCTGTAATATTTATATAGTTTTGAAAAAAATTTCAAAATAATTCCAATTTTATTTTTGAAAAAAAAAAAAAAAATTCCAATAATATTTCTAGTTCCTTTTCCACTAGAATTCCTATTTTATTTTTCACAAAAATTTCAGTAATATTGCTATATTTACGGAAAAAAATCCTGTAATAGTCCTATATTTTTAAGATTAAATTCCTGTAATATTCCTAAGGAGTACATTTTTTTCCCAATCAGCGCACGACCGGAACCGGCAACTACTGCGAACAACAAGACCAATTTAAAGTCCATGGGAACCAGCAGCGAGGCAACCGATTTTAGCATAAACAGCCACAGTGAGAGGAGCACTTCCCAGCTGCTGAGCCGCAAGTCGAAAACCCGCGGGGCTGGTAAGATTTTACCGGAAGTTGATCTCACTTTCCGACTGCGGTACCTTTTCTTACTAATAATATTTTCCTTGTTTTTGTACTAAAGGGTCTCGTTCCTCGGGTATCCCCATCGTCAAAACTAATGCAAGCTTGCGGTCCGGTAGCCCGCAACCGAGCCTGGCATCCACTGGAAGCAGGGGGTCGACGCTATCGCAGCTGACGCTGGCGTCGCACTCATCGGCAAGGCCGGTCAAGGACTATTCCACCGTTTCAATGGGTATGCAGCAACATTTAAAAGTTTTATTTTTAGAAAAATTAATAAAGTAAAATGTTTAATATTTTAGGAAGAGGGTTCTGTTGGTCTCTTTAGACTTTGAAAAAAATTCAGTAAAAATCTTATTTTGGTAAAAAGAAAAACAAAATAATTGGCAAAAGTCCTTGTATTTTAGCAAAGAATCGTTTAAATGTCCTTTTATTTGAAAAAAATATTAGTTTTCTGGAAAAATAGTAAAGGTTTTTGGGAAAACTTAAAGCTTTCTAAATTCGGGTAAAATATTAAAGCTTTCTAAATTCTGGTAAAATATTACAACTTTCTAAATTCTGGAAAAATATTAAAGCATTCTGGAAAAATAGTAAAAAGTTTTTTGGAAAAATATTTTAGCTTTCTGTAAAAATAGTAACGCTTTCTAAATTCTGGTAAAGTATTAAAGCTTTCTGGAAAAATATTAAAAGTTTTCTGGATACATATTAAAATTTCCTGGAAAATTATGAAAGTTTTCTGGATAAATAGTAAAGTTTTCTATATATATATTAAAGTTTATGGGAAAATATGAAAGCTTTCTGAAGAAATATTAAAGTATTCTGGAAAATATTAAAGTTTTCTTTAAAGATATTAGTTTTCATGAAAGATGAACCTGGAAAATATTAAAGTTTTCTGGAAAAATATTTATTAAAGCTTTCTAAATTCGG
This sequence comes from Proteroiulus fuscus, assembly GCA_034700285.1. NCBI lineage: Eukaryota > Metazoa > Arthropoda > Diplopoda > Julida > Blaniulidae > Proteroiulus > Proteroiulus fuscus. Next base: position 1,778 of record JAQIXP010003146.1, read on the forward strand.
GTAAAATATTAAAGCTTTCTAAATTCTGGTAAAGTATTAAAGCTTTCTGTAAAAATAATACAGCTTTCTGGTAAAATATTAAAACTTTCTAAATTCTGGAAAAATATTAAAGCAGTCTGGAAAAATAGTACAAAGTTTTTGGGGAAAATGTTTTAGCTTGCTGTAAAAACAGTAACGCTCTCTAAATTCTGGTAAAATATTAAAGCTGTCTGGAAAAATATTAAAGCACTTTGGAAAAATATTAAGTTTTCTGGATATATATTAAAATTTCCTGGAAAATTATGAAAGTTTTCTGGCTAAATAGTAAAGTTTTCTATATAAATATTAAAGTTTTATGGGAAAATATTATAGATTTAAAGATTAGATTAGAATTAAAGATATTAGTTTTCATGAAAGATATTAAAGCTTTCTGGAAAATATTAGTTTTCTGGAAAAATATTTCAAGTTTTCTGGAAAAATATTAAAGTTTTATGGAAAATATTAGTTGTCTGGAAAAGTATTAAAGTTTAATGGAAAAATATTAAAGTTTTATGGAAAAAAGATCCAATGCTTTTTAAATTTGGACAGAAATGAGTTCACATATTTGGAAAATCTTATATCATACGAAACATCTTATAATTTGGATCAAAAAATCTTTATTAACAGTTTTATAATCCTGTTTCAGGTTCGAACATCTCTGCACCAACGGACAAGTCTCGAGGGGGCAAGGCCGCAACGAACACCGGCAGGAAGAGCCCCATGCCACCACCCGCTGCGCCACCAAGCGTCCGCCGAAGCGTCGTACCGCCGCCAACCCGAGGAGCACGAACGGCTCAACGAAACAGCAAAGGTAGGAACACAATCTCGCTATTCTTGTTTAAACAGAAAGTCTCACCTTTCTACAAGTTATTTAAAAAAAGCCCAGGAAAAATGACGAAGGTAATAGAAATCGGAGTTTTAATTGTACTTACCATTCGAAAAATATATTTTTTGAAAGAAATTGATTTGGTGAAAAAAGCCTTCCGCTGGATGTGTTCATTTTTTACAAAAATAAGTAATGCCATCTGCTGATCAAGTTTGATTATTGCCAATTGGCTCACATAATAATTGTACAGAGAAAATGTGATGCCATATTATGCGAGCACTTGCAATAGTTTAGTTTACTAAAGTTACTACTAGATGGCGCCAGTTCATTGTAGCGAGATGATAAAATGGCGCCGTCCGTGTAGTTTAGAAAAGTCATGATTTCTGAACTTTGGTAAGTCCGATGAAAATAGTAATTTCTGTGCCCTTTTTTATCTCTTTTTGGTCTTTTTTAAAAATAACTGGTGACAAGTTGAGACTTTCCCTTTTATCCTAATTTACTGATTTTTGAACGGTTTTTACCCCCTGCAAACTTGAAAATCTAAGCTCCTGGGGAAATTGCACCTTGCTGTTTATTTTTTGAGTATTTTTGTTGAATTACTTAATAATTTAGGGGTGTGAGCAAGTGTGAAAATGGTAAATATTCTGGCATTTTTGGTTTATCAAAATCATAAGAGAAAAAATCTGAAATTTAGATTTACATGAAAAATCATTCGCAATTTTCATGAAAAATTCTACAAATTTTCTTGGTAGTGTGAAAAAATGGGCAATTTTGCAAAGTATCGTTGCAAAACATGCAAGTTTCCAAAAGTTTGCTCACGCCTCTGATATTTGCACTCTTTTGCTATTAACTGCACGCCAGAAGGGAGTCGGAGTGTTCCGACCAAACCGGCCCTTCCTATTGGCCAACAAACTGACCGGGCTTCGGGTGTCCAACCCAGCAGCAGAGGCCATGGCAAGCCCGAGCGAGCGAGCAAAAGGCCCAACCCCAGTCGATGGACTAAGGGTAAAAATAACAGTTTTCTGTACGTAAGGTGTTGTGGCCCGTGATCTTTGTCGTACATCCTGCTCCTGCTTTGCCTGCCCTGCCATGCTTAAAGGTAGTAGACGTAGTTGATGTTGATGACCCAAAATACGTGAAATCACTGGTTCGATGTAAACGATGAACAGCGCCATCTTGCCCACTAGTGGTGCATAGTGAGAGAAAGGTGAACTATTCACAATTGGCTGCTACTAGCATCATCTAGTAGTAGCTGTGACCCGTGATGTAGTTGCTCATGTGAAATCACTGGTTTGATGTGAAACTCGAACAGTGCTTTATTGTCCATTAGTGGCATATAGTGAGAGAAAAGTGAACTATTAACAATTGGCTACTTGTAGCACCATCTAGTAGTAGCCGTGATGTGGTTGTTGAATGTTGATGACCCAAAATACGTGAAATCACTGGTTTTATGTAAAACACGAACAGCGCCATCTTGCCCACTAGCGGTACATAGTGAGAGAAAGATGAACTATTCACAATTAGCTGCTACTAACACAAATTGTGGTAGCCGTGGTAACTTTAGCAAATCCTAACTACGGTATGTAAAAAATACACGACACGGACATTGCATTAACTTTTTAAGATGCTGTTTATTTCTGATTATTGGTAAATGCTAGTTTACTTTGGACCCGTTTACTCCATCAGCTATTTTGACTTTAATATTTGCAATTGTTATGGCTCACGGGACGGAAATACCAGTCCAAGAGACTGTATTCGCTCACTCGTTTGCGGATGCTCTCCAAGACCTTGGGCGACAGGGTGTCCTCTCTCGACAGAATGGAGGCCCACTCTGGAAACGTGTGCAAAATGAAATTAAGTATTTTTAACGAGTCCAGTATAGTTAGGCCTAAGTATAGTGGGATATTTTGAATTTTTCTTACGGGTACTGAAGAAGTTGTTGCCATTGCAGGCGTAGACCAGGGCGTAGCTGGTGTAGTCAGTGTCCAGGATCCAATAGCGCTGGTACAGATCGGTCACGTTACCGTAATACGATTCGTCCAGAGCTGTGGTTAAAAGAGGGATTTGAATACTCGTTCTTTGGGCACAATGGCCTGCTCAAACTGATTCTCGTTATGGGAATATTATGTTTTTGAGTGTTTTTCTGCATCTGCATACATTTTTTTTTGCTGGGTATAGTCTGCATAGCCATATAGTTGGGATGTCAAAAATGAACCTCGGATCTTACCTGGTTGTAAGAAGATGGTCCATTTTGCGGGTTCGTTATTGTCGTTGATTTTGGCAACGTAGCTAGTTTTAACCGTGTATTCCAGAAGCCTCCATAAAAAAAAATTTCACAAAATTTTGTTGCGGTTTTGAATTTGCAGCATTAAAAAGTCAAAAAACAAAATGGCGTCGGGATTTCTACTTACAGTGACGTAGCGGTGCTGTTCACCATGACCGAGTTTTCGTTCACGACCGTGTAGTTCACGCCGGAACATCTCACGTTGGACACGAAGTTAAGCAGGCCTTGATAGCGCTGGATTTCGTACCAGTATCCGGCGAACTGGATGGAATTGACATAATTTTTAGGGTAAATTTTGGTTCCTTGATTCGGGATCGGTAAAACTGGGGTCTTACTTACATTGCTGAGGCTGAAGTTTTCCACGACTTTCGGTGTCCTGCACACCCCTAGGATGAGCTCCTGACACGAGATGGCGCTGAACATGCTCATGGCTAACAAAATGGCGGAAACTGCTGCAGACGACATTTTGGATTGTTTCGTTATTTTTCTGGAGAACTTGTTGTGATCTGGTTATCAGGGCAGAGTGAAGTTTACGGTGTTCTGGTCCTGGTTTTATACTCCATTTTTGGATCGTAAGCTGATCCGGGTTCATCGTTATTCAGCGGTTCCGTTGAAGGATAATGGGATCTCGGGGTAACTTTGCATATTCAGTATTGACTGAGCCGCCATTTTGGAAAATGTCGCCTAACGTTCCATTTGGTGATAGGTTGCAGATTTGAATGTTTCAGTGATGTCGAGTCAATTGGGTTATTATGACCATAAATATTTTGATTATTCCGGCTCATTGGAATAATTTTGAATTATTTTATTGGAATTATTTATTAAGTATCAGATGGATTAATATTATTTTATGTTAATGGCTATTTCTGGAACTCGTTGCATATTAACCGAAATTACCCATTATTGGCCTAGCTGGAATTTTAGGCCTATTTTTACTGAAATTTTTCCTGTGGGATTTATAGATGCAACAATTTGTATTATTTTTCCAAAGCATTTAGTGGGTATTAAATCTAATGCCTATTTTTTGCAAAAAAATTAAAGATTTATTATGAATTAAAAGTATATTTTTTAAAATAATATTGGGTTTTGATATTGCTAATATTCTCAAATTCAGTTTTGGTGAAAAAAACTTTTTTTGCAATAATTGTATATTTGCAAAATCGTAAAGATTTTTTTGCAGAATTTTTGCAAAAATATAAGGATACATTTTTTCCAAAATGTAAGGAGTTATGTAGGATTTTGCCAAATTGTAAGTATTTAAAATTTATAGGCCCTAGTTTTGCCAAAATATAAGGGTTTAAATAATCCTAAAATTTTCGACAAAATGTGGATATTTATATTGTGAAAATTTTCAATTTAAGTTTTGGCCCAAAAAAATGTTTGGAATAATAATTGTATTTTTTTCGAAATCGTAAGGATTTTTTTGTGCCATGATAAATAGTGATTTATTTGCATGAGATTTTTGTGAAAATATAAGGGTTTATGCCGGATTAATTTTTTTTGTTTCAAAATATAATAATTTCCAAATGGGAAGTACTCGTATTTAAAAAAATTGTTTGCCAAAATAAAGGGATTTAAATAGACCTAGGATTTTTCAAAATGCACGTTTTCATATTATTAAAATTCTCTAAATTTTGGCCCAAAAAAAACCCTTTGCACAATTGGGGTTTTTTTGGGTTTTTTTTTTTTGCTAAATTGTAATAATTTTTTAAATGATAAGGGCATTTCCGCGGGAATTTTTGAAAAGTGTATACCAGATTAATTTTGAAAAATATTGTATTGCATGCCAAATTGTAAACACTTTTTAAAATATTTTTTCCCCAAAATAAAATAATTTAAATACACCTAACATTTTTGACAAAATGTAAGGATTTTTGTCAGAATATAAGAATTATAAAAGAATTTTGGCCCAAAAAGGCATTGGGATAATTTTCCCCCCTAAAATAAACCAATTTATATAGGAATTTGTGCCAGAATGTACTGGTTTTTACAAAAAAAAAATTTTCAGTAAAATGTAGTAAGTTATACCAAAATAAATAGTTTTTTTAAAGTAATTGTTTCCAATATGAAAAAGTATGTTTTTTTTTCTGTTTTACCAAAAATAAATATATACTTATATATGATTAAATATATATAAATAAATTTATAAATATATTATATTCTGGATATATTAATTTCTGGAAATAGAACAATTTAAAATAGAAAAATAATTATGTGATATTCAGGAAAGTTAGCAAACTATAGTAAAATTACAGCATGCATTGTCAGCTTCGAGTTAAAAGAAGACGATTTTTCCCATTGAGAAACTGGGTTTTAAATGGGTAAACTTATATTCTTTTAAGTAGAGGTTAGATCACTTTTGATTTGGAAATGTTGATTTTTTGTAAACCTTATTGATCTTGACCTTAAGTGTTACCCAAATATATGGAGCTGTGACCTCTGCCGGTCAGCCATTTGGCACTTTTTTGGGTTGCTTTTGTGAAAGGTCAAGAAGACAGAATTAACAATGATGAATGCAGTTGTATTCAATAACTTTTTTTTTTCTATTTTTAAATACAATTCATTTATTTGATTGTCACAAGTTATATCTACTTCTGTTTCTGAGTTTCCAATTCAGGAATTGGTAGTCCAGGATTCAGTTTGAAGTCATTTTAATTATAATTATATAGTTCAAGTATTGGTTTATGTTTATAATACATAGTTCAGGTGTTGGTTTGTATTTATTTCCAGTTATATGTAATTACTGTTAGAAGCAAATCAAATTAAGATTTAATTCAAATTAGAAATTATTCAGTTTAGAATGTGATCCAGATTTGATTTTACAATTTATGCATAGATCCAGTTATATGCACGTCCAATTCATGGGGACCCAATAATTACATGCACGTCAGGTTATGCATTATTGATATTATATGCACTTCAGGTTATGCATTATTGATATTATATGCACTTCAGGTTATACATTATTAATTTATATTATATGCACCTAATGTTATATTTTATTGATATTATATCCACTTCAGGTTATATGTTATTTATATTACAAGCACTACATGCAGCTTATACATTATTAATATTATATGCACTTCTGGTTGTACATTAGTGATATTATATCCACTTCAAGTTATACATTATTTATATTACAAGCACTACAGCTTATACATTATTAATATTATATCCACTTCAGGTTATACATTATTGATATTATATGTACTTCAAGTTATACATTATTGATATTACAATGTATATTCACTTCAAGTTGTACATTATTGATATTATACGCACTTCCGGTTATACATTTTTGATATTACATACACTTCAGGTTATACATTGTGGATATTATATGCACTTCAGCCAACCCTGACTATTCAATTCAATTCAATTCAATTCAACACCCTGCCACATCATGACTAGAAAGATGTCAGTTTAGAAAAATAGTTCTACTCTAGACTACCAGGGGGCAGTGATGGCTTGCAGTGCTGTCGCTTGTGGGGAATTTTTTTTTGTAATTGTTTTTTGCTTCGATTTCTTAGCCTTGTTTTCCATGATTTTTTGTTGTAGTTAATTATCAATTAAATTGAAGCTAAACTTGTTATTAACCACTTGACCAGGCTGGCCCTGGTTTATGTCATTAACTACAAGGAATTGCATTGTTCTAAATAATTACTTTTTATAAACAATTTTTTGGCCTAATGATTTCCGATTCGTGCTAGGGCCCAATTGTATACTTCCGGAGCTAATGCCCTAGTTTTTTTCAAGTTAATTTTTTTCCAGTTTATTAACTGTTTTGATTGTTTAGTTAGAACAAAAAGTTGTTGTAAATATTAAAAAAAATCGTAATTTACTGAGAAAATTGCGTTTTATAGCCCGTTTTAGCAATTTTTTTGGATCTAGTACCTAATATTTGGCAGCACTGCTGTATTTGTGATGCCAGATAACAGGCCCCCTGAGTACAAATGTTATTGAGACAGGTTGTAATATGGAGAAAGGCAGAATAGTGCAGGTTTTTGCTTGAGACTGACAATTGTTTTTGTAGTCTTATTGTATAGTCAGCAAGAATCCTAAACTCGTAGTAAGGTAACTATAGCCAGATCACTTGAAATGGGAATTGCATTGCCGGGGTAGGCTATGGGAAACTAACCAAGCATTAAAAATTAACCGTTAGTTGTGGCTCAGCAATGCTAAGTAAAATGACTTGGTCAGGGATAACCCTTGGCTTATAGTAAGATTACGATTGCCAGACCATGACTAATTTATGATTAATAATGGTTTTAAATATAAACTTGGCAATGGAATCTATAGTAAGCTTGGAGATAGAAATTGTCTGGCCACAGTACCAAGAGTTCAGCTAACCAAACAACACTATGAAATGAAGGGTACTGAGATTTTATTTTTATTGTTTGTAAATGGAACTTGACGATGAAAGTTTTCTGGCCCTTGTTGGTTTACTATAAATCAAGGATTATCCATGACCAGACAGTTATACCCGGATGATATTATAGGGTGGGGAGGCTCAAGTGCATATAACATAAAACAAGGATAATATGAATTGCATATAATTTGAATTGTATATAATTTGAATTGCATATAATTTTTGGTCCACCAAGAATTGGAAGTATTTATAACTGTTTAACCAAATAATGCTTCTGATCATAGTGTGGAAATCATATAACTGGATCACCTTCTACACTGAATAAAATACAACATGAACTAAATCTATAATTTGAATTGCTTCTAACAAGAAGTACATATAAATGTCAGTAATAATAAATCAAAAACTAAAGTATGTATAATCAAAATTTTATGCACTGAATAACATATAACAAGAATTAAATATAATTTGAATTGCTTCTAAACAGAAATATATATAAATTTACATAAAATTAAATCAAAAACTGAAGTATGTATAATCAAAATTTCATACACTGAATAACATATAACACGAATTAAATATAATTTGAATTGCTTCTAAACAGAAGTACATAAAAATAAAGCAAAAACTGAAGAATGTATAATCAAAATTTCCTACACTGAATAACATATAACACGAATTAAATATAATTCGAATTGCTTCTAAACAGAAGTACATATAAATGTACATAAAAATTAATCCAAAACTGAAGAATGTATAATCAAATTTTAAGTACTGCTTATCGGAAATGGATATAATTTTAACTATACACCACTTATGTTTATTCTTAATTCAGTTTCTAAGCACTTCCAATTTTGGGTGCAAGTCTTAATTTTACTCTAGAGACTTTGTACGCACTTCACAAATGTTGCTCTTGGGTATATTTGCCATTATACTCTCTTCAAGATAGGGTTATTTGCAGTTATGCACAGATCAGTTTATATGCATTTCTGATTTTGGTGATTAGATGTTATTGCTCGATCTATGGAATGCCTACTTGTTAATGCTTCTTATTTCAATTGGATTCCATTTTGGAATTGGGAAAGAATATCGGCCAATGGCTGACGGCTGAAGAATTAATTCGGGATACTTTTCAAATCCTTTCTTTGCCTTATTTTTCTGAATGAACTCTTCCTCCAGCAGGAGGCGTTGCTTTTTCCCTCGTTTTTTAATACCAAGTTCTGTACCATTTCATTCAGTTCACTCTCTGGATGTAACCACTGTTTGCGTGTTCAAGTTAACTGCGGTACGTGCTGCGACTCGGTAACGAGGGAATTTCCCATCCGCGTTCTACATTCGGATCTTTGTAATATTCAACAGGCGGCCATCATTGTCCATGTTGACTTTGAAAGACTGGAACTTATCTGTTTCACATTTTTATGAGCCACAAGTGTTTTGTCACATTGGTTTAATAACTGTAAATGAGTTTGTTTTTGTGGGGAGACCCGCGAGGATTCCGTAAGGATGTTGGGGGCCATACGTTGACTGTGAACTTGGATTTTAACCCGTACTGATTACAAGATGATTATAGAACAGAATTCGGCTGGTAAGTTCTCAGTTTGGATTTTGGAAAGTTTGGGAAATTTTTGATCTGGTTTTGGGTTCATTTTCCCCCATTCTGGTATCAATGGCTTAATTCAGAAGTAGCTGATAAGCCAATTTGTCAAAAATTAGATAATTGCATCATTGTGATCCTGGAAGTGTCCCTAATGAACCTAAATTTACATAAATTAATTTAACCAATAATTGTTAAAGTTACAGAAGTGAAAAGTAGTGAATATCCAACAAGGTATCATGCCTAAAAGTTACAAGCAGCGAATGGTACCATTCGTTAGTTTATCTTTTAAGAATTGCTCGTGGCATTGATTTTTATTTCAAGACAAGTAGCGAATTTGACAATTTTGGCTCATTTTCGTTGCATTCTTTTTATTCAATAGGCAAACTAATGGATGTGCACATGCGCTACTTCACATTTAATGTATTTCGCTTTCCTGCAAAATTAATCAAAGTCAAACTAGCGAATTTGCATTTTGAAACCTTTTATTTCTCAAATGATTTAATTAATTTACTAATTTAATTATCTTAACAAAAATTAGCACATTCCCTATAAAATATTTATATTGTTTTTATATCTGTTTACCAAATTACAGCCTTTTAAAATTGTTTATTTCCAAGTTAATAGTCCCATAAAAACGCTATTATCTCAAAAGCAACTTTTGGCTTATTCGCTACATGGAAATTATGCCATCAGTATGTTGTTCAATGCATGTTTCTTAAGTTGAATGGTCAGTTGGGGGAGGGGAGCGATGTGTTCGCAAATTTAAATAAGCCTAATTCGAATTTTATGTCAGTGCTGAGGTTTTGCGGCGGTTTTCCAGTAAGGGGATGTTCCCTATTATTGGAATATTTTTATGATTCAAGGCTACAAGAGAAAACTTGTATTGAATTTTAATAGGATTTAATTATTAGTTAATGATAGTTGCTTGAAGGTACTAATGATATCAATTTGAAGGGTTGAGGAACCGCGCCAGAAATGGAACTAATGGCAGCCATTTTTGTTCGGGTCGAGTTTTTTTTATTTTGGGGGAATACTCCTGTCAAAAGTAAAAGCGCCCTCTGTGATGAATGGGTTTCAACTACAGTTTAGCCCATACTAAAATGGCGACCGATGTTATTTGCCATAGACATATGGCGCCATCTATGATGAATACTAAGTGGCCAAAAACTCCCCTCTTTCAAAAGTAAAAGCGCCATCTGTGATGAATAGATTTCAACTACAGTTTAGCCCGAACTAAAATGGCGGCTCGTGTTACTTGCCATAGACGTATGGCGCCATCTATAATGATTACTAAACGGTCCATACTAAAGTGGCCGAAAATTCTGGTCTTTTTCTGCAAAATAGTGCATTATGGGAGTAGTCGGCCAATTTTGTTCCTGATGGATTTTTATAGATCAATTTTCCTGACGTCATAATTGTATGTGATAGCTCCATCTATAAGTATATAAGCATTTCAAAACTGCACCCATAATGCACCAGCTGGCAAAAAAAAGCAATTTTAGGCCATTTTAGTATCGGCCATAATAATATGGGCCGCCATTTTAGTACGAGTTAAACTTTAGTTGAGATCTATGCATCACAGATGGCGCTTTACTTTAGAATGGGGATTGTTTTGCTATTGTAAATAACAATATAATTGACCTGTAAGGTAGTCAGTGACGTCATGTGAAATTGGGCTTTTTTTTCTTAGGGCTTATTTCGTATTTTGGCGTATCAAAATAAGTGGTTTTTGTTGTTGTTATTTTTAGTTTTTCAACAAAAACATGATTTTTCGTAAAATAACGGATATTGCAAATAGCTTAACAATTAATATAGTATTTAATGGTATTTCTGAAAATCTTTATTTCCCAAATATCAAGGTAAATGCTATATATTGCCATGAACAAGGATCATGAAATGCATGTTTTTTTCAGTAAATTTCTCATTAAATTCTTAAATTTGTCCTGATTTCAGTTGCACATGTTTTAATGTAGAAAAAAATTGAGTGCTTTAAACGAATGACTTTTGTCATTTTGACCCATTCTAGTTGTTTTATAAGAATTTTATATCTTTTGAGAGATTTATAAGAATTTGGGATTGGCTTTTTAATGCATTAGCCTGTTTTTATAAAAAAAATAAGGTTTTTCATCGTAAATTGAATTTATTTTTTAGTAGCCCCATTTTGTACTTTTCGAGCTTAATTTTTGAATTTCTTGAAATACAGTATGTAAAAAAGTTTTTTTAAAGATAGACTTTATGGTCCTGCCTCATAACAAACGCAGCTTAAAACAGCGCCACATTGTATGACTGTGACGTCATAAGAAGCCCAAAAAACCAGGAGGCAGGTCCATAAAGTACTTTTTCTCGAAGTTTTATTAAAATTTAACATTTTTAACATTTCCTAAAATTGACTAGCTGCTCAAAATGTAGCCAAAAATGGTTGAACTCCATAGTTTTAAAATTAAAAATTTTTAATAAATTTTCTGTTTCGAAATAACTTAATTCTCCTAAAATATCGTCAAAATTGTCAATAATTATTCTCGAAATTGTTAATAATTATTCTCGAAATTGTTAATTTATTCTCGAAATTGTTGTTTTGAATATTTTTTTTCCAAACATTTTTGACTAAGGGCCAATTGTACCAGCAAGGGTTAACTTTAACCCACTGTTAAGCTAAGGTTTTCTCTACTATCCTGAATTTTCATTGGCTCAACTCGGTCACATGATCAAAATAACCCAGGGTT
>JAQIXP010003147.1:0-13595 GCA_034700285.1 Proteroiulus fuscus
GGAGGAAGATGGCTTGACAAAAAAGTAATAAGCATTTACGAATTGTAAAGTCTCCCATTCGTAGATAAAAAGGATGGAAATATGTTTTAAGAAAACCATAAGTCTTAGGATTTAATAATTCTCCTCAGATCCTTTCCAAATGATTTTAATTAATAAATTCGTACTTGAATCACAGTTTTCTTGCTCTCCAATTTATATATTTGTATATGATTCCTTTCAACAACGTTTTTTTTTCTTTTTAATATAAATAGTTATTAGCTTCTCTGAATTGTCATGAAAATATTTATACAGAATAAGTGGCTGGATTTAAGTGTGGAATGTGCACTGGTTTCTTTTTTTTTATTATCCTAATTGCACATTTTTGTATCGTATATTTATTGACTGATTTTAATTTACTTTAGGAATGTTATGTGCCTACCCCTTGTGGTTTGATATCATCATAAATAACATGATAATTTGCCAGGTTTTTTTTCATCTCTGCTTTTATGAGAAATTCTTTTGGCAATTAAGCCTTGAAATGCAGTAATTTTTTTGGTCCACTTATTAAGACTTGAATGCTTCACTTTGTACTCAACGAGAGTTAATTAAGTACATTCGTTTATCTCGAATTCAGGTGTATTTACTCGTGTGTTAAATGTAGCACTTGATTTAATTTGCATTTGTTGTTTTATAGATGATAGCTGCCTTTTAAATTTCAAGGGGCAAAATGCAAAGCACAATTTTGGCTGACTTTCAGTTTCATTTTGGATTTCAAAGGAAAGTCTTTATACTAAATTGTTTCATATACAACAGAAGGGATTCTTTTTAGTGTAAATATTAATATGGGAAAATTTTTGAAATTAAAGGGAGTCGCACTTTGTACGGAGTGATATTTAAATGAAAGATGTAAAAGTGTTAGTATGAAAAATTCCATTGTTACATGATTCTAGCTTTACCAGCTTTACCATGAATAAAAGAGATGAGAGTAAAGACCATGATCTTATGTCAAATATTGGTCAGCGATGGCATCCACTTTTATCATCAAAAGCCACTAAAAATCTCAGAAGATTTCCGCCATATTAAAAGGAAATGAAATTTTGTCAAAATTGGCATTTTTTTAATTATCCATTTATTAAATATGTTTATTCTTTTTTATGCATTATTGCATAGAAGCAAAATGTAGATAAAATTGAATGATTGCAATTAGGACCCTACCTCCCATCACTAACAGATGGCGCTATAATTTTTGAGATTTTACGTTTCAGGTATTAATGAGGTTATGTGGCGCTGCTCATGTTTTACATAAATATTGTGATTTATCAACTTATTAATTCAAATATTGTTATTTTATGTCTACGTTATGTTGTAATGCCTAGCAATTAAAAAGCACTTGTCATGAAGTGAAACTTCCCCTTTAAACTACAGTGTAATTCAGTTACTACAACTAAAAAATTAAAAATCATGAGGGATTGTATGCAGGCTGAGTTTTTACATGTTTTACGGAAGAAGCTAAATGTAAAATTACAATTAACACAAGTTATTTTATATTTCTATTTTGGTTTTATTGAAAAACTGGGAACTTTGTAACAGATTTGATACCTTCACCTCCAAAAAAACTATTATATGACATTTCTCACGCTTCCCAAAAAATCAGAAACAAAAAAAGCATTTGTTTTAGCTTAAAGACCGAGACTCAAGATTTGTGTAGCTGCATTGTGAGTCATGTCTAAATTGCAATTACTAAAATATATGTTGTAAATATAGATAAATTTGCTAAAAAAAATTGAAATTATTTAATTAAAATATTCCACTTGTTTCATGAATATTTCAAAAATAGATACACACTTAAGATGCGCAACCTTTTCAATAATATTTTTATTTAAATTAATCACATGAGTAAAATAAATATCAAGCTTTTTAAAGTAAGCAAGAGACTCTTTAACCTATTAAGAAAGAGCAAACATATACAAAAAACACGGAATTGTTCCATTTAAAGGTTTCTTGCAAGCATATTACATTTTTTCTGAAAAAAGAGAAACTTTACTTGAACACTCAATTTCGATAAGCATAATGGGAATAAGAAAAAACTGAACAATTTTTTCTCTTCATTTAAACTGTTTTCGAAATATTTTCTTTGTAAACAAAATGAGCAATGCATAATAATATGAATATCATGGATACGAATTGCAATATAAAAAATCTATGCATATTCTTGCAAGTTTTCTCACATATTGAAATTGATTTATTCATATTGATTTTTCCTATGGAAATAAGTTATTTCGATTTTTATTTAGGGAAATAAAATAAACCAGAATAGAAGTCTCTTAATATAGTTGATACTATTTCATGGGAAAACTTCCACTTTTGATGGGCTCATATCTTTGGATTTCTGTTTCCATATATAAAACATGAGTATACATTAAAGTGAAAGATTTTCATGCCAAATATGATATATGTAGAGTCTAAAAAGCTGTAGGGAAATATTAGCTTATTTTATAGTGGAAATAGTATACAGAGTTTGTAAAGAAAAGTACATGGGTATACAACTATGAATACGTGTGTTTCTTTTGGCGTGCCATAACTTAAACAGATTAAAAATAAACCAATCTGCCACATAATCACATTACTCTTTCAATTAAATATTGTGTTTTTATTCTATTTTCAGCTGTCGCCTTGAATCATTCGTGTGTGAATGATGACCAATGTGAATATTTGGCCCCAAATGCCCATTGTTCAAGGAGTATTTGCCAATGTATGGAAGGCCATGCTTTGAGATTAACCAGCAATGGCACCGCCTATTGCAGCAGAAGTAATTATTACATTTTATAACATTTGAATTTATTAATTTTTCTGTGATTTGGAAGGGGGAGATTGAGTTTTAAGCAATATAAGCAATGGATCTGTGTCACTTAAATATTTAATCTGCATTTATTGTGGAGATGTGTAAGAGTCGATTGGGGCATGACCAAGTTTAACTTAAAAGTTCAAACCAAGCATTAATTTTATCGTGTTAATTCACTCTTATTTATATAGTGAATTTTATATACATGTGGTTGATTTCCATTAAGAAAATGTTTAATGAAATTATAAATGAGTTAGCATTGATAGCATAGAGTAACATGCCAAAAGCCGCAAATAGCTGGCAATGCAATAGTATGTTTCCTTAGGGTAATGAATGCTCGGTTTTGAATAAATTTTTTATTAGGATTTAGGGAATTGTTTTTACTGGTCACTATGCAATTTAGAAAGAGTATAGTCATCATTATGTTTTGCACTAAAAGGCTGTTTTAGAAGGTTTTCGGCTTTTCCTGATTATTTAGTTATAGTCAGTATAGGACCAC
This sequence comes from Proteroiulus fuscus, assembly GCA_034700285.1. Classification (NCBI taxonomy): domain Eukaryota; kingdom Metazoa; phylum Arthropoda; class Diplopoda; order Julida; family Blaniulidae; genus Proteroiulus; species Proteroiulus fuscus. Next base: position 3,321 of record JAQIXP010003147.1, read on the forward strand.
ATTTCGCAATTAATCAACCGCATGAAGAATAATTATGATGCCTGATTAGTTTTTGTTTCAAAGTTGCAAAAATTATTATCTAGATTATGGGTAACACATATGTAATAATTTTTGTAGCAATTGAAATCTGTTCGGAGCCATACATTTCAAAACTAGGTGTAAGAAAACATGCATTTTTATGCATTTAATTAATGAACGCGATTTCCTTGATAAACATGCCACCTTATTACAAGTTTTTTTTAAAATGACGATAATGCAAAATAATGAAAGGAATGGCAATTGAAAAGTTGATTGGTAGGCCTATTACCATTTAATAAATAGTTAGTTGCAAACAGTGTGAATTTGTAGAAAACCAGTTTTATGAAATGCGCCATTTTTGCTGTTATAGTACAGCGCCCTCTACCGTATATTTCGAGGCAGTGTTGGCGGCCATCTTAGGAGTTGCATTGTTCCAATGTGTAAATCATTTGTTGTGGTTACCTTTTTACAAGTACAGTTTAATCAATGCACATAAGACATAACTATTCCATTGTGAAAAAGTGATGTCAAAATTATAATATATCCACGTATGGCAAAATGGCGCCTAATGTGTCTTAAAAATGTCGTGCTTTCTAAATAATAGTACGTCTGTTGAAAATATTAACATCATACAATGCTCTTCTCAACTATTGCTTATCTTTAATTTAAATACTATTTGTTAATGGGTAAGACTGTCGGACCGTTAAATATGTTAGCGCATGTATTAGGCCCTATTCTGCATGATATACTAGACAGTTCACCTCAAAGTTGCCATCTTAATAATTCTCTGCTTGCATTTATTTTCTTTTTTGGGATTTCATCATAAATTGCTTACTTAAAAATGAATGTTTCCAGCATAAAGGAAATACTAAAAATAATGGCTGAATACGTATATTGACATTAAGCAGATAATACAATTATAAAAAAAAATTATTACCAAAAAAAATGCTCAATTAGTATATATTCCATTGTATTTCCAATCCATGATCATTATTCGTATCTAATTTCTTAATTACGCAAGAAATGAATGAAAGGCGCTTAGAGCTACTGGAATCAATTCGTATTAATTAGGTTTAAATAAATGATGTCTAATCTATGCCACTTTCTAGCTATGCTCTAGTTGTTAATTATTAAAACGTAAATGCATTAAATCATAGCTTTAGCGTATGAAACTATAGACGAGCATAATAGAACCAACCCTTGATACATATATATACCTGCTAAATAGAAGCATTTGTACAATCCATCTATACAGACAGATCAATTGCTGCCTAGCAACCATTCTCTATTTGGATTTATTACCAAAAGGTATATATATAGATAGGTTGAATATTAGCGGGAAACACCTGAATGAGAAGCAGCCATTGCGCTGTATTTTACTTCTGTTCAACATGCCAAGCACTTGCATGGTGTACGATTTGCCTCGCAACAGTCGTTAGGCTTATACTCATATTTATATTTAGGTCACCATTATAACCTATGTGAAAATATTTGTAACAAGTTCAGAGCAATCTTACCCAAATAGGCCTACACACAAACAAAGGCTGGTTTGAAATAAAGCATTTTTGCTATATATATTCGGTAGACCAATTAAAGATATTTTATCGAGACCTATGAACATCAACAAGCTATCCCTTGAGAGGTCGCCATGACGGAACTATAGGCAAAGAAAAGCATTATGATGCACGAAATTTCTTTATAAAACCATAAAAATGGGACTTGATGTAACAAATTTCATCATCAGGATTGCAAAAATCTAATATGGTATCCTAAGGTTAATGAAACAAGTAGCCTATACAATATACCACCATGTTGGACAAGTTCATCAACTGCAAGCACGTACGCTTGCTGTCAGTGGAGCATTTAACGTACAGTGCTTTCAAAAACCCATCTGATAACAATAAGATTGTCATCAAAAATCAAAGTTGTCTTTCAAAAAGACAATCAGGAAACAATCTGATTGTTCATCAAACAATTAGGAAAAAACCCTGATGGATAACATATTGTTTAATGGAAAAGCATCTGCTACATATTAAGCTTATGGCATGTGATTTTTCGGCAGACGAATGTTGATCAAGTGACGTCAAATTCGCCTTTGCTTTCATAAGTCCATCTAGATGGATTTTAGCCAAAATAGAGTTTTTGAACAGTTGGCGTTTTTGAAAGCACTGCATGTTAGATTTTCATGACACCTGTATATGAAACAAGTCAACTGGCATGCCCCATTTAAGTTTAATAGAATTATATAAGTAGTTTTTTTTAATGTAATTTAATTAGTATAAAGGTTTTTAAACATTTTTTTCAATTTACAATGCATGGATAAATCATGCAACAACTTATTTGGAATAAGTCTTTGTATATACCTGTTGAGCACGAGGCTTGCACGTGAATAATTGACAAAGTAGCTATGGAATATTCACGTGCAAGTCTCGTGTTCATCTGGTTCCGAAGCAGAAAAAGCAGCCTTAAATTTTAACTTTAGGCATCATAATTGATCCTAAGCACTGCTCAGAGGTAGGCCTATTTTAGAATTTGCCAAACGATCAATATAATATGTTGGTTTTATTGTTGCAAATATGCTGCATTCTGGTCTATATTACTGTGATACCAAATTCAGTACTGGCCAAACTTCCAATAAATCAAGTTTCCCTGGTATCGGCATATTTCTTTTTCACTATATATAATAGTGCCACCAATACACGAGTATCAATAGACCATGACTTCCTTAAGATAATGTCAACTAGCTAGAATTGTCTATATATATATATATTGAATGTATATATAGCATATCAACTACTTTATTTTAGTTATACAGTTTGGTCAACAGAGGGCTCAATATTTTTACATTTCTATACGGATTTGTGGAATAATAGCTGCTTGAATTTAGCTTGTATTACTCAAAATTTGAATTAATTGATAATTAATTCTGTTATTGGTTTTTTGATGACTGGCACCATAAAGACTGCATGTATGCATGTATTCGGCAGAGATGAATCATCTAATTTTACTTAAGCTTCAATACTTTCATTCCACGGAATGGTTTGCATTTGAAACCTCTATAGTTGCTAAATATATATACACACCCATAATGATTATGCCAATATTCTAGGTTAGTTTTACAAATTATGTGCATTATTTATTCTGCATGTGAAATGTCAAAATTTCCGTTTTAAACGGTTTTGTCCATTCTTTTGTACATATGTGAGGATCAACACATTGAGTCATTCTTAATTTTTTTTCCAATTATATTGCAAAATACATAGAAATTACATGCAATGTCAATGTGACACTTGTTCGCAGAGTATTTATTAAAGGGAAATTAAGTCTCACCTCAAGAAAAATGATGTTTAGATGATAGTCTAAGGGAAGTTAATAAGAGAATGTTAAAGTAAAATGTGCACCAGAGTTACCATAAAGAAAATATTCCTTATAAAAAAGCCTTATTTGATAAAAATGAATTCATTGCGAGCAAACATAATCTGGAAAATGCCATAATGCCCTCTAGTAGAAATGTAAGTAAGGTGCCATTTTATTAATCCCTTATACCACTTAATTTCGCACTCAGTTTTAGTTAATTTTCTATAAAATAATCTTTTTCTGATGGTATTATTATTATTTTGATGATCCTCATTCCCGTTCTTAGGATGGCGCTGTTGCAGTTTAAAGTATTATAGATATAGATTTGCTTATCATTCACACTTTATGCAATATGGATCTGCATTTGCATTTCAGTAAATTGAGAATTACTGACTGGGAAAGTTTAATTCAATATTATTAATTTATTTGGATTATTTTTTGTTAATATACCTTGCATTTAAAAATAACTTGTCATAAGGTGAGACTTTCCCTTTAATTCACCATGTCGGTACACTATTGGGTCCTATTTATTATACGTATACTGCATTTCAAACAATGGCATGCTTTTAGGCAAGAATCGATTCGGTATACATGAACACGTAAATGCCTCTGTAAACGTGAGCTAAACAATTTCAATGAATTTCCTATTCAGATAAGAGAATGATTGTGAACATTTATAAGCTATTTATACAAAAGGCAAACAATAATTCAACGTCATCAGAATATAAATTTTAAAAAATTCAAATTATTTTGCCAGCTTTTTTTGGCAACATTTTTGGCCAAGTTCCCAAACTGGTTTCTTAGAAAAATGAAGAATGTACGAAAGACGACCATGACGTCATAAAAAATGTATTCTCATCGTTTTAATATGCAAAATCATTGTTGTCTGAGAATTAATTTACTGTAATATTTTAATTATTGTAGCTGTGTACATAATGTTTAATGAGCTATATACGTATGCAGGTTCTTGGGAGCTATTATTTATATACTGTGTAAGTTTCTATTCTAAAAAATAATTTGATTTAGGTGTACAATTGGTGCTGGTGGTTTAACTTATTGCCATAATTCTGTGGAATCGATTCCATTTCTGTGTATTTTTGAATCCAGCGTGTCAATTGCTGTATCTGAATTTAAGTTGGTGGAAATGACCCTTGTATATCCCTTATATATATTTTGGATGCATCTCAATTTCTATTCCGTTTTATTTATCCCATAATCTGCCATATTTAAATTTAAATCAAAAAGGAAAATGTAGGTTTTGATGGACAAAAAAACAAATAAATGTCAAAAACATTCTACATTTTGGGTTAATAAAGCGTGAAATGCACTTGATTTTTATTCAACTTTCATGTTGCTGCCAAAACCTTGTGTGATTTCATCATTTTAGTTTTATGAAAGCACATTTTAAAAATAAGAATTGAAGTATTTGGCATTTGAATTAATGTCCGGTTGAAGAACTTCTTGATGGGAATAAATTTTGTATTTATGGATTAACAATACGATTTGTTATAAATTGTGAAATTGGCTTCAAGACATAAAATATTCCTTAACAACTAGAGAATAGTAATATTATTAGTAACTAATATGGCATGTTAGCAAATTCATATTTGTCATTTGATATAGTTTTTGGAAAAGGGGTAAAATAGTTGATGGATTATTCCCAGAAATTCTAGGACCTTGGAATTATACCAAATAAAGTCGTTGAAATGTATTTTTAATAAAACTTTTTTTATATTTTTTCAGAAAAAATTAAAATTGAACCTGAAGTTATTGTGGACTATACAATGTTGGGCGTTTTAGCAGGAATGGCAGTCATGTTTGTAATTATGTGCATCGTTTTACGGATGTTTAGCAAGTAGGAATCAGTGCAAAATATTGTTTATTGAATATTTTTCAAATACGCTTCTTATATTTGGGAACTCATATAATTAACTTATAATGATTAATCCCACCACAAGTAGTACTCATTGATAGCTTCTTGGGGCACTGTAATTGTGCTGCTATCCAACACAAGCTTGAAATTGTCACAAACTGTCCAAGAAATACAAACAAAGCCTCGAATGATTTCTATAATTATGATATGTTGCAAAATATTAATTTCTTAAGAGTGGTTAAAAATCATGCTCAAAATTTACATTAAATCAGCAATAGAAATGCCATAATGCATATATAATGAACGTAAATCTGTAATTCCCCTCAGCACGAAACATGACGTATGCGTCATATAGATGTCCTATAATTTCTATTTTAATAGATTTCTAAAAATTCCCATAAGTAATTTTTTAATGGTATTAGGAATCATTCCTATAATATTCCTAAATTTTGGGTAGAAGTGCCTTCTCTCTATTAAATAGTGCAGCAAACATTTGGGTATGAGGCATAATGGTGTTAAGACAGCATTTCCAATGTGGGGAAAAGGCTGATGTGAAAGCAGACTAAATATTTTATTCAAGCCTTTGTTAATTACGGTGATAAAAAGCCAGATGACGTCACTTGTGGTGGGGGTCGTTAAAAAACTATTTCGCTTAGGATAACTGGACTTTTGCGTATAAATATTTAATTCTATTTTGTGTATGTGCTTTTTTATTTCAGAGCCAGGTTCCAAGAGCCAAGATCGATATTTAATTCACCTCGTCTTCTCAAAATGTCGTTAGCCCGGAAGACCCGGGAACAAAATGAATCTAGAAGAGGAAGTAGGGCCAGTGTCCCATCTAGGCAGCCCAGTGTCTATTCTGGTCTAAATGTACCCGCCAAATCGCCAACGGGATCGCACGGTAAGAAACAAGTTTTAATCGTCCCCACAGCATTTGTTTTTATTTTGAATTAATCATGATTTTTATTAATCAAGCTAATGTTCCAATTTTAACCTATTTTCTTTGCTCCAAATACCTTCTGGTTTTTTTTGGTTTAATAATTAACGGTAAGCCAACAGTATTCCCTGAAGAGTACAATCTAGACCAGGCATACATATGCCACAAAAATGTAGTTTATTTTAATTGCAAGTATATGATGCTGGCTTTATGGCATTGCAACAACTTTAGATTACCATCATATCTGAATCTTGAGCGATCTCATATTATGATTTAGCCATTCTTGAACTCAATAAGGCTCATGTATTATTGAGGAATATAAATTATTCCTAATATTAATTTATTTTTGGGTTGAAAGTTAAAGAATTTTTGACTGGTTCAAAATCACAGCATGTCGTCTATATACAGTATAAAATGTTTGACATTTTAATTTAAAATAAGTATCATTTTAGACCGTTTTTAGAGCCCGGTTGCCAAATTGGGCCAAAGTGTGAAAATTATGGTGCATTGGTGCCTGTTTTGACCCCGATTTTCTCACGTGATGGCAAGAAGATTGTATAATTCGCGGCTGGGGATGGGCTATGATGCCAATAATGGCCACACAGTGACGTTTGGCCATAGAACAGAGCCCAGTTTTGGTGGGAAATATGGGCTATAACAAGAAAAGTATTAATTAGTGACTTTGCTCAGAACCACAAAAGCTGATTCACATAATAATAATATAGTTAGCAACAACAGTTCAAAGTAGTTGGCATCAGCCCAATCGAAATAATACAATTTAAGAAAATTGAATGAAAATATTTCTTAATTACTTTGGTAATATTATCAATCCAAGATACATAGTTTTAGGAGTAAAAATTGGACAATTGCCATTTTTTAAAGTTTTAATCTTACCATACACTTTTGGAATTTTGTTATGCTGTTGTTATGTGCAAAATCCCTATGTGCATTTTGAATAAATAGACTACCAATGTGAATATTGCATTGTTAATTTAACCCATAAACCATTTACAAAGGTAAATAATTATATAAAAAAGTACTAACAACAGCATTAAAACACTAATCCAGTCGAAATTGCCCTTGACCACAAATAATTCAGTTACTGAAAAAGGCCAACAAAATATTATATATTGGGATAAAATATTTTTAAAATGTCAAACTAGAGGATCACAGTTTTACAATATTTTCTGGCACCATTATTTTGTAGATCTTACAAAATTCCACAATACATTTGTTGTCCATTTGTATAATTATTTGCATTCGTAAATTTCGTACAGGTAAAAATGCAATGAATCAATCACAGCGACAGTCTTGTTATATTAATTAATACTTTTCTTAATGGCATATTTAAACGAATTTATTTTACTGTAGTTTTTTGTCTCCTGATGAAGTTTCCTTTCCTAGACGAAAAACGACATTGTAGTAAATCGACAAGTGGCTTATGCTGAATGACGTCATTTTTACAAATTTTTTTATGTTTTAATAATATATTTATGTGATATAATCCCTATATGCTAATAGCTCATTATTCCTAGACCAATTAATTATGTACAAACTTAGTGTCTGAATATAGATCTGTTCTCATTTACATATGGAATCCAGGGGCAACAAATAGGCAATCACTGAAAACATGGGTGCTATGTGGCTTTGCTTAATATCAGGGATTTTTATTTATTATATATTTTTGATCTATTATTCTTCAAGTACTAACCATTTCCATTTTCTTTACTAATATTTTTTGCGTGTAGGAAGTGGAGATCGTCGAAGTATGGGATCACGACGCTCCAGCATACAGTCTCCAATGAATGAGCGGCGGTCATTTCCAAGAAACACTGACCAAGTCACTGTAGACATTAGGGGAGGCAAGGAAAATCATGGAGCAAAAAATAATCAGGTGTAAGACGGGATATTTGAAACTGGTGTAAAAATGCGATTAGATAAAACTAATTAGCGAAATATGATCAGCATTTGATCAGTAGGTGCATAACGCGGCGATCACAACATCGAGATGGAGAGGTGCATTTTAAACTTCATTTTTAAGCTTAAATGCTTTCAGCCTTTTCATGCTCAGAATATTATGTGATTGTGGGATGGCTTACGTAGCTATTATAATATGTTAAGTTTGAATTGAGGGCTTCATTTTATGCATGAATTTATTTAGGCTCTTACACTTTACATCTCTATTTTCTTCTGCAAATTACTGCTTATTTTGTTTGCCTTAGTTAACACCGATGTGTTAACATTTCTTAAAAATTACTCAAGAAAATCCCAGTAGCTGTAAAATATGGAACGCCATTTTAAACGTTATTTATTGTTTATTTATTGCTAATTTTTTTCCAACCGATTATGCAATCTGTGATTCGGTACCTTCATAATTTCCTCACTATTTCTCAACACTCAACTGCAGTTAAATTAAATATATTTATAGTGCCAGGAACTAGACTCATTGACTTGATCAAGAAATGTGCTTGATTTCACTGCATGTCTCCACCTCACCCAGTGAAAATACCAATACAACAATACCAACAAAACCAGTATTTTGGAAGTGTTTGTATACCTAACTGATATATTGGGACCAGCATTCCAAATATTTGTACCAGTAAAACCAACATATCGGTTTTGGCGAATCCATTGGTTTTCCAACATGCAAATATCCAATACAGTCTATATTATTGATATTGTTGGTATAATAATGGTACTTGGTCAAATTAGTATACCGATATTGTATCAGTAAATCAATAAGGTCTGCTAGGGGATCGACAAGATCATTTTTTTGGCAATTGATGAATTGAAGGTCTTCAAAACTCTAATTAGGAACTTTTTATGGTGGAAACTGCTACTATGATGTAGAAGTGTTGAGTTTTTTGTGGAAATTTGAAGATTTTGATCACAAAACGTTGCCAAAAAATTAGTGACAAAACATTGTGTATAATATACCCAGTGCTTTGTGTTAATTCTGCAGTTTTAACTCATATATAGAGTCCTAAATGGTTTAATCAAACGCTTTCTGACTTTCTGTCGTATGTTTTAACTTTTTCAAAATTGTTGTAAAAAGTAGCAATCATTTAATATACAATAAATAAATAACATCAAAATGGCGTTTCATGTCTAGAAGTTTCATTCTAGGGTTTATTCTATTCTTTGAGAGATAGAACAGAAAGTAATTGTACGTTCGGATGCACTTAAATCGTTTTGAATTTTTTAAACTAGTTTTCAACTAAATTCTTCAGTGACGTTCATGGATACATCAATAAAGTACAAATTCATTCCGCATTTAACGTAGGGATATCCAAATTAATGACTATTATTTAATCGTGAAATGCTTTTCTCGCAAAAATGGGATAACCATGAACTGTCATTCTGAATCCTTTGGAGATGATTTTAAGCGTACATATTATGTTGGCAAAAACTCATTTTGATTGTTATCCCTATAGACACCGGAATAAATGTAACTCAAGCGAATTTTTATTGATTCACATTTTATACTGTAAAGTATACAGCTGACTATTTCTTTCAACAACATTTAAGCCATTCAAAACGTTATATCGTTGAAAGCGAGACGAATTTGTTAAAAAAAAAAGCATCTGTACATTTTTAAACTGAATTACGTTTTCATGAACAAATAATTACAAAGAGTGACAATGAATTAAAAAGTGCACTTTCAATTTGTTAACTAGCTAAACGGAAACAAAAAAGGTTTGATAGCAGTAGGCAACATTAGAAACTTTCAAATTGGTTAAATGACAAATATATTCAAGTTGAATAGGAAAATATTTGTTGATGACTATAGTTTGATATATAGGCTATAAATAGCATGCAGTTGAACAATTTTTAACAGGCAAAAATTCTTTACAAAATTTTTCAATGCATTATGGATTATGTAATGAAATTGCCCGTATATTGTCAAAATTATAGTGTTTAAAGGGACAGTCTCACTTTGAAACAAGTTGGTTTTAATAAAAAGAGCGTGAAAAATTATAATTAAAGTGGAAATTGCGATTGCATTTGACATAATCTATCAATAAATAAAATGATCTGAATACCTGGATTTGGTTGGCAATGTGAAGCCTTAATAGACGCCATGTTTATT
>JAQIXP010003148.1:0-13592 GCA_034700285.1 Proteroiulus fuscus
GTCAATTTATGTTAAGCCATTATCGATTAATATGTACCAGTAATTAACATGGAGATTCCCATAGGAGCATGCATTTTCTAAAAGTGTGGACAGCCCCCTTAAATAAAATTTGAATTGTGTAATCTGCATGAATGCCTATAATATTTGGTGAAAATTGCATTTAAATTTAATAATATAAACGATTCGTTTATTAACTTTTCAATACTTTTTGTGGCTTCTGGAAAATTGCAACAAAAACCAAAACCATATTGTTTACAGATGACCACTAATATATAACTTTCAAAAATAATTTAGATAATATTTATCTAATTCATAATTTACTCATTAGCCTATTATAACTTGAGGCCCTTAACAATTGTTGTAAACAATTTCATTCACTAAATTAGTAATTAATGCTATTATGCACAAAAGAGCTCATATTTGCTTTTCGGGAACCAAAAATGGCGTATATATACCTCTGGTGTTAAAAATGGTCAATATTGTATTGAGTGCAACATGCAGACACAGATACCGTCCCAACTTTACAAGACACTTTGCCTTCACCTCCGCTCTAATTTCAAAACTATTTGTTACATATTTAGCAGCATTTACATTCATATAAAAAAATCCATTGTATATTTATTGTTGTTGAGAAGGTATAGCCTATCATAAAATTATGCACGAAAATAATATTTAACCTGTTTTTTAAGTGTGCAATTGTTATTTAGAAATACCTACTTTAAATGATTGTGGTCCAATGAAATAATTTTGACACCTGGCCTAAATTTCTTTTTCATATTAATCTGATTTATATTCTACTGTCATCACTGCCCAAATGCAAATAAGAGCTTTTATTTTGATACTAACATTTTTGGGCAGTTTTGCACATGAAAATACGGCAAACTTTAAAATTCAGGCCTAGTTGAAGTATGGTCGAAAAATAAAATGTCCTGGTTAATAATTTAGCACAAAGGATGGTGTTCTGATGTATCCTATACGTGAAAATGGTTAATTGTATAGCATAGATGGTGCCTTCAAAATTGCTTTGAAACTCAAAACATAGTTCCATGTATACAAATTTAACTTTCAGGTTCACGAAAGCCACATCAAGAACAGTATTTTCTAAAGCAAATATACACTTCACTTTCACATTTATAATTGCCATGTGTTTTTATTTTACAAAGAAAACTACACTCCAGACAACATATACATAGCTATATACTACATGTAATGTTGAAAATAATTCTTAGTTTTTATAGGCTGCTGAGGCTATCTTTCTCCCAACACTTACAGAAATTTCTAACTATAGTAATGCAAAATGTCGAACCTTTTGAACAAGTTTTAAATCATTATACTTTTCCGTTTAAGCATAGGCTAAAATTTTCCTAATAAAATTTGTAATTTTATCCAGTGTAATATCCAGAATCTCAATAAACATCAAATGTGAGTTTGTTTCCAAAACATCTTGCATCACTATTATTTTAATTGTCATTATTCCTTATGTTTAAAGTTTAATGTTAATTATTTTATTCTCAGATTTTTCCTGATAATACTATACACAGATTCCCTAATCAAACTAATTCCCTGACTTCTCAAAAGCTCCAAACCATGTAAAGAACAAGCAGTATGACTTGGGTATATGCAAGTGCGACTTTACAAAATTGTGAAAAAAAACTTGTTTGTATAGGGAGGAGTTTCCAAAAGAAAAACAATACAGTAAGGTCCATTTGGTTCACCAGTAAGGAGGGTTGTCTTTGTGTCCATTATGCACAAGCAAGACTTTTCTGTGTCACAAAATTACCTGACAGGAAAGAAAAACACCGCCAAGTGAAGGTAAATAATATAGCAATGGCTAACATGGCAAGCAAACGACAAAAATTCCAGGTCAAACATTTCACAAGTTTTGGTTTATGGCCCTAAACAATTATGGTCATTTGTACAGAACAGGCAGGTCATCACATTCACACACATACACAGAGAACTGTACGTACCTCTATAAAAACATTTTTTTTTTAAAGTATTTTTGCATGTTTGAATGATAGAAAGATTCAATGAATAAATATTATGGGACCTCTCACTAAAACATTTCTTATTGCATGCATGCATATTTAAAAAAAATTTGCAAACAATTTTAGCATAGTGACATGAATATTATGGATATGTGACGAATTACAATGTGGCCAGTTATGTAAATGAAGAAACAATTAAAATTAGGACCTTCCTTGGGAGGGGATTTAAAAGTGCATACGGGACCTTCACTTGGTAAAGCCAGAGAGGACACATCCTTTGCACTTTACTGTACTAGAGACTATTCCATAGAGCCGGATCTCAACAATTTTTATAAAATGGTAAATATTTGGAAAATGAATTTTCCCTGAGATTCAGTATCACGCCAAATTACTTTCCACTACCACAGATTATATTATAAACCCTGAAACACAAGGAAAATATAGCTAAAAATTGTAATTAAATTGGAAATATAATTGTCTGATAACCGTTTGTAATTCCCCCTTGCTGTAATGCTAGGGGTGTATACAAAAAAAACTTGATTTGCTCACTATTATTATTATTATTATTATTAATATACAAAACAAACAACATATTAATGCCAATCAGACAACTATGAAACCAACTTCAATACAGCTACATGAGTATTTAAAAGTAGGCCTAATTTTTTTTCCAAGTAGCTATATATATATAGATCAAAGTGGCTACACAAAATGTTTGGTAAACACTGCAGCCAGCAGCCAACGATTATTATTATTATTACTCTTTTTTACTATAAAATTTTACTAGTTTATATCAAAAGTTGTTATTGTATATAATTGCTATATTGAATCAGCATGTTTGTACTATTTCCTTATTTGCCTATAGGCTACGAACCATTGAGCAAGGTATATTTAAAGTGAAATATTCCCAAAACTAAAATGGTTTTCCTTCCAATAATTTCGATATTCCCATTGCAAATGGGAAGGATATGTAAATTGAGATATTGGCAATTATTATGAAATGGAACAACACCTTATTATAAAGTCCCTGTGGTCAAAGCATGCGTGAATAAACACCAATATGCCATGTGTTGATATGTGATGAGGTGGAACTACCACACGTTAAGGTTTCCAGGAAACCAAGCCATGAAATAAAACTTATAATTGCAGGAAAACGTAATTTTAAAACAAAGAAAATGTGACAGCCAGTGTACTTGCTAAAAACATAATTTAAACCAAAAAAAACACTACTAAAAATGCAGAAAGTATTCAGGATTGGACTTGTACACGTCACAGCCATTTGAATTCAAATGGGAAATTTGTAAGAATGTATACTAACTTTTCCCTATTATATGTACCTTTCAAATAAACATTCAGGGCGTATTTTTAACCTGACATATAATGGATATTATTAGTAAGTAGTTTTTGGCTTAATAAAATATGTTTTTTTCTAATTACGGTTAACTTAAAATATGGATATGAACTAGAAGTTCAATGTCAATTCTGATAGGCCTACGTGCAATTAAACCTTAGGAAATACAAAAAAAACCAGACATAAATCAATGTAGGTCGATATAAATTATATAACTTCCATGCAAATGATGTTTCTCTGTCTACAATATTTCTAATTTATTTGGATTAATAACTCTCCTTTTTATTTGATTTACAATGGCGTTGTGCATCACGAGTGAGGCGGCCATTCAGATTACTTTTTAGGAAACTAAAATAACTGATGGTGAAAAAATAGCAACTGCATGTCCTGATGACAATTAATTACCAATCATGCTAATCTTAAGCAATTTCTTCACAACGACAAAATCTAATTAAAATCAAAATAAGTAAAAAAAATTACAAGTATAAAGTTGGTCTTACCTTCTCTTCATGAACCGAAAAAAAATTCTTTTAGACATTAAATCGAAGAAGGTACAAAAAGACAAGAGCAATTGGCACGCACATATTCTTCAGTTAATCTGGAATTAAATATAAAAAAATAATTAATATTTAATGAAAATAGCTTATGAATGAAAACAAACATCGGTAATTCCATTAGGAGGCTTATTTACAGCTTCACTATATATTTCTTACACACCCTGTAACATTATACACATTATGAATTTAGAAGTCCTCATATTTCCCTCTAGGAATCTACGACGCCCTCTACAGATATGCTTATCCTGTACAGTTACTGAAAGGGGTCATCCATAAGTGAGGGGGTCGGCCATCTTCAAACTTCTCGAGACAGGGGGAGGGGTGTGAATATTTACAAATAGACATTAGAGGGAAAGTCCCACTTTGTCACAAGTAATTTTTTAAACTGAACACGCTTAGGCCCTATGGCTGTGGCAATAATAATTGCAGCAAAGCTTCCATATTGAAATTACGACGTTTGTACCTGGGCGGTCAATGTTATGGACCTGGGGAGGGGGGGAGCTAAGCCACTCCATTGACCAATTGGAATATAAATTAGGTTCAATTTAAAGTTTATACATTAATATTTCATAACATTTACTATTCTTAGCCCCTCCCCCCCCTCCTACAGTTAAAATTTCCACCGATAGCCCATGCACGGTTTGCAAAATGCAAAATACATATAAGGCGCCATTTATCCATAACTTTTAGCAAGCATTGCAGTGCCATTTGGTGGAGCCCTCTATAGGACATATTGTCTATGGACCTGATGCCATTTATCCAGTAGAAGGCGCTACTCACAGTCAGTGTCAGTAAAATAACGCCAATTTGGGTTTTCTATTCTCATCGAAATCCACATATTCAGGACATTTTATGTATAATGATCGGTCGGCTTTTTGATTAATATAGTCAAAATAAAAATTTTTTAAAATTAAGATGTTACCATTTAATCCTTACCAGAATTTATATCAAGTGCACATTTAATTTTTCTGAAATTAAAGACCATAAGCCAATTTAAAGAGTCTAGTTGCTAAATTGTGCCAACAGGTAAAAAATGCTTTGCATTCATGCCTGGAATGGCTGATTTGCTCACATGATGGCGATATGCAATTGATGACTGGGATGGGCGCCGGTAATGGCCGATTCATGACGTTTCGGCAATACGACAGAGCCCAATTTTAGCGGGAAACATGATCTTTATTAAACAAAAAGATATGAAATAAGAAAGTGTATAAGGAGCGCCATAATTTAAAGAAAAAAAAACTAAAGGAATTTAGTTCTATATTGCTATAGCAAAAAAGTTTCCTTGTTCATGTATGTTTCACCCTGCAGCACACATTTTTATATGTCCCAAGCAATTTTTCGGGGGTACTCAAACATAAAAAGGTCAAATAAATCCCGCCGTATACATTCTCAACAATAACTTCATGGCAATTAGAATCGTTTTTATTGCAATCATTTATTAAAACTTATAAAAGATTCAGGCAAAACCTAGCGTTCATAAATTCATACAGAGTATAGACACATATATATATATATATATATATATATATATATATTTTTTTTTTTTTTTTGGTTCTTCGGGGCAATAAAAACGCTGAGTGAAATTTTATTTTATGCAATCACGTTTGGGTGAGGCCTATTATAAGGTGACGACAGGTACACTTTTTTCATATTCGGAGGCTTTTCGTCATAAGTTGTTAATTTCGATAGAATTTTTAGCAATGTACTGCTCTTAGTTTCAGTTACAATGTTGAAACAATGTTGTTTTTAATGTGTCAAATACCAATCGAAGAAAAGTTTCTGATAATAAAAAAAACCTAAATGAGCACCAAAGTACCCTGAAATATTTCTGTTTTAGTCTGTATCCAAAGTAAACGAGTAGGCCTATATATCGAAAAATGGAGAATCTCTGATAAGGGGATTTTCGTCTAATAACCCTCCCCCATACAGTACAACATGTATGTTAACATCATTGTATAATAATTTAATGGAATACTTTTAAACAAATTTTCAAAAAAAAATAGTAATTCTTTAATATGTAGGCCAATGGCAGTTATTCATGACCCCAGCAACATTATTCAGGTTACTGGTGGCCATATTTTGCATGATTGGACCATAGCCTATATCAAAATAACAGTATGGTCATGCAAGTAGCTACTATGATACCAACTGGAACTACATCATGGTTGCATGTGTTGGGTATATATTGGACATTATTGGCAAGGGCGGATCCAGCAGACCGATTTAGGGGAGCCATCTATCTACAAAAAGTTAGTCCAAAATCGGTAGGATTGGGGTGGCACCCCCGACATGCAAAGTTCATCAGTTTAGGGGGTGGCATGGCCCTTAATTTGGCTGGAACCGCCCTTGATTATTGGTATGCCGGCTCCAATTTACCAATATTTTACAAGGGACCCACCATTATCAATTGAGCAGGCAAAAATTAAGAATAGGGGACTAGGGTTTAGCAGTGTTTTATCAGGAGTTTTCATTGGGGTGAAGAGGTTGCTTAAAACTTTTTGAAGGGTTGTGAACATTTTCAGGAATTTTTACCATTTCATTTCATAATTTGGGTATTTTGCAGTTGTTTTTCCTTTTTTTTAGAAGCCAGATTTGTATTTATTTATGGTTTAAAATTTTAGCTAATTTTTAGTGTTCATCTTTGCAAGGCGAGTCAATCTAGAATAAAAATAAAATGTTCGTTTAGTTGTAACTGTGTTATAATTTGATTGAAAAATTATTGTTGGGTAAATTTCCCCCTACACACTAAAGTCATGCATCTAATGACTTTTAACAAACTTACTAATATTTTGACATTTAAACTTCTTGCCAAAATATCTTCTAACCTTCTGGGTTTAAGGGAAAGTCCTATTTTGAAAGAAGGTGTTTTTGGGAGGAAGAGCGATTAACATTAGGAAAGGCATGGAAATTGTAATTTGATTTGAGCCCACTAATCAATAAATAAAACGTCCTGAATACATGGATTTGGTTAAAAATGCAAAGCCCAGCAGCAAGTAGACGCCATTTTACTACCAGTATGTAGCGCCCTCTACCGGATAAAAGGCATCAGCTCTCATGAAACACGTACACGTGCATTATAGATTACGACAGTTAGCTCATGCAGGATGGGGAGGAGATTGCAAGCCCCTGCTCTTCCCTTCCTCCCCCCCCCCCTCTTCCCCGTGGCATAGTTTTTAAATTTTATATTTTTTGAGTGGGGGAAGGGGGTATGTGGGCTAGGGAGCAAATACTCTTCCGAACTATAGGTTCCTGTGGTTGCCTGGGTAGGCAGTTTCTGTTTGTTAAACCCTCCCCCTCCCCGAAATTTTTGAATTACCACACTAGAATTTGAGAAAAAGACTGTAAAAAACTAAAATATTTTATATATATGCTCCATGCATTTGGAAGTTTATCTTAAATACGGCTCGTATTTTTCTGCAAATGTGATTTGCATTTCCCTTGACTTTTACCAGAAGGAACTTAGTCCTACTTCCGTTCTCGTGGGACAAAGTTAAAAAAAAATGTCGGCGTTATAGGGAACTCCAAAACATTCTTAACAGATATCATTGGTGTGCCCATGTGAAAGCAAAACGGGCATTTACCCTCCATTTCTTATTTTTAATTTTCATAACTATACTGCATTGCATATGCGCTAACTTCAAAACAGCCATAAAAAGTCAAACATTTCCTGCAACTTTTCTTTCAAAAAAATGTCCGACAAGGAAAAGTGCAAAGCCTCAAGTGGTTTTAAAATGCGAGTGAAGAGGGGGGTTTTCCATAGCAGCTGCACCCTAGTGATGTGCTCAGTCATTATTAAAACCCCCTCATATTTCTGAAGAATATTACACCTATAACGTATTCAAAAGTCCATGTCACGTGTCACCTTTAATACATTAACCTGGTCCAAGTTCAAACTACTTAAAACCGAGGTGAGGTGTGTCCAATATACAGTATTCGGCCATTTTGAATAATTTGACATTAAGTTAGGCTAGCTATTTTCTGTTTTATTTAACATTGTTTAAGTGCATTAATACAAAAATTATGGATGTGCAGTGCAATGAGCCGAGTGTGAGAGGCAACGCCTGATGAAAAGAGTGTCAAGCGTAAATTGGCTTTTTATTCCAGGTGTTTTTTTTCCAAACGACAATTGCGAAGCTCTTTAAAAAGTATTGAGGTGTGGATTTAATAACAATGGGCATATTAAGTTATCTCGTCAACCTAGTTAGGGTACTATTTATAATTGTTGCTTGCATCTCCATCTGGGATGGAATGACTGTTAAAAACTGTAACATAAAGTGGCTGTTAAAACTGCAAGAAACATCTGCACAAGCAGGGTTGGCCATAGGGATACGTGTGTAACAATATTGTTTTGCGTGTATACATTATAACAGCATGGGAACCGACTGTGAACAGTATCATCATCGATTTTATCGTAGTTTTTGTTTCTCCTGCTCTTCCACATTGGACCATATCACCATAATTCGAAAAACCTTTTTACATTTGCACACAATTTTGAAAATATTCTAAAACCAGACTACCGATAGTCTTATACGTTTGAAGCTAACTGATTCAGGTTTCGCTTCAGAAACTGAAGAGTATAAGGCTGTTTCCTATACAATATTAGGCCTACTCAAAAACTTGAAAGATAATATTTCTGGGGAGTTGAGGATTTTTATAAACAATGTACCTGTTTTTCAAAAATTTCCACAAAATATGCTAAATTGCAGATAATTTTGCTTCTGGTGATTTCTTCCAGTCGCCTCATAATTTCAGCATTTCAAAACATTTTAGCTGCTGCAAGATCTCTTCTGAGACATGATTTAAATGGGTTTGAATTTGATCTGACTTGATGGCCTGATTTCATTCTTGTCAGAATCTGGTTCATTTTTCATACTAGTTAGATTCTCAATTCAGTGGGCTTCTCATCCTTCATCTACAGCTTTATTTTATTGTTAAACATTCAAATTCTAACATGTTTATATATGCATATGCTATTCCACAAATTTTATGAACCAGGATCCAGATTGTTTTAAATCCATTAAAATATTGAATTATATCACCCATATTTTATCTACAAAATCCATATTGGAACCATTTTTCCATAAATAGCGTAATATAAAATTATAAACATTATTTTTTGTAATAAAAATGCACTGCAGTTGTTTTGTTCAAATTTATTTTGATTAACTTCCTCGTTTGTGGTACATGGATGATGGATCCACACATCAGTTCCCCATTAATTGTCACCCAATCAACTATCCTAATTTTTTATATTTAGACCACGTAGGCCTATCAATTTTGTACATGATTTGACCAGCTGAAAGGTTTCATATATATCGTGTGAAAAATGACGACCGGTTTACATTTCTGTTTATTTTAATTTTAATGGGTATGACAGTGGTTCAATTGACCCGATGACAAACAACAGAGTTCTCAGTTTATTGCTCTGCCTTTGTGTATACAAAAACCAATGTTGTCTAGCCAAAAATCCAGACCAAAGGCACGGCCGGCCGGCCACCAAGGAAGGAGAAGATACAATTAACACATTAAAGAATTGAATATTTTAAAATATCAATTTGCATCAAGCCCAGGCCTACATTCCTCGAGCTGCTCCATACCACAAGCTGTTCTAATATGCCATAAAACAAAAACCTTTGTCACATGTCCTTGCACTTATCATTTTATAAGTACATTAGCTTGAGATAAAAGCATTTTTTTTAAGCTAGTCTATGCAGAGTGCCATTATCTGCACCCATGTTGCCACCCCATCCATCCTTCTGTCCCATTCTGACATGTTTAGTCAGCTAAGCATGGCACATTGCCACCTTTTTCCTAGGCCACCATGCACAGGGCCCAAATCCTGGATTAGACTTCGGGGTATTAAACATGGCTAATGTATACACAAGGATCAACGCGGGTGTGCTGCTAATATAATCACCTCCCGGAAGGGCTGAAACAATCACTTCCTTCAAGTATGTGCAATTTTGTCACCAGACTTCCACCATATGGTGAGATATGTTGAAGAAACGGCCATTCATGCTTATATATACCAAAGTAGTGTGTATTACATACGAACTTTTCAATGCCTTATAAGCATAACTGTGACAGTGCATATATTATTATTGTTTTCCTCTCAAATAACACAAAGGATCCTTACAAAAAAAGTCAAAATTATAGTTAGAATGCAATAATGCTAACTTGATAGAGAGGTGGGGATGGAAGTTGGGAGTAACCCATGTGAAACACAAATATGTAGGTACCCATTTTTGCAGAAAATACATTTTAGAACTATTAGGTTTCTGCATAAAAGTTACATTTATGTTGTATTGAAATTAAAGTTGCTGTAAGGTTTCAGTGTATAACATGCACGATCTACTAGTTTTCTGCAAACACTAATGCTAATTTTTCTGCACAAACTCGTCACGTTAATACTTGAAAATGTACTACCCAAGATAGAATTCCCTAACATAATTACATAATAAATATGGAAATTGCTTGATATTTAGTATACTCTGGCATTCTTTATTCCACAAATCACCAATTTGCTATGTCCTGCTCTAAAAAAAAGTGAATTGCAAATTAAAGTAGGCTTACAAATTAGTACCAATCTCTTCTATAAATATATGTTTATATACTAGCCCGAAATTTCACAGGTTTTCTCCCTAAGACCGAAATTTAAAGCCTTCCCCCACCCCACTCCACTCCCGAATGAAACTTCATGTGTTCCCCTCTTCCCCAAATGAAATTTTAAAAGTTGTTTCCCTTCCCCCCCCCCTCCCCCACTTCCCTTCGGGCTTCGACAGTAATTGAAGTCCTGGTTATGTTCGTTATCGGCTTATTGCTCAGTACAAGATTGGAGTTGCTCTGATCAAATAAAACACTGAATTATTTTCTTGAAATCATGTGGACTCTGTATATGCGTAAACCATTCATTTTTAAACTTATGACATTCTTTCAAGGCTTACAATGAAATTAAATAAACATTATCATTTTTGTTCGTAGTCTGAGTAAAAACAAAATAATTGTTTTCTGGAAGAGACACGTATAGGGAAATAGGTGAACTTTTGTGTAAAAAGAATACTGTGATTTTCCTACAAAATGGCTTCCAAAAAAGTTTGTCCCTGTCAAAATTAAAATCAGGTTAAATGACTTAAGTTTTAGGAACTGGTAATGTCTCATACTCAAGTTCTTTAAATACTAAACAGCACTTTTGCACTTACGTTTTGAAGTTCTGTTCAGAATTAATTTCTAGTCGTGTCGGTGTCATGTTTGGTTTGCTATATTCAGTTTCCACCTTTGCAGAGCTAAAATCCCCAGATGGGCCAAACAAATTTTAGTACAGCTTTCATGGGTCTTAACTGTAGCCCTGGCAGTTTGATGTTACACCAAGTTGTTCTCAGCATGCATTAGTCTAGTTATCATATTATGGCATGTGAAGATCCGTCAAAGAAATTTATAACTTTGTGTCTAATGTGTGAGCTATGAAAAGTGCTAAACGAAATAGTCTTCTGCATCTGGTCCTGGGCTCGGTCGTCTTCTTTGATGCCAAAATGTTCGGCTATAGCCCCCAAATAACCAATCTTTTATGTGATATTTTTCATGTATACACACACAGGACGGGAGGGTAAACTGCCAAAATTAAACTGTCGTATTCCGTCTCTGTAACAACACACTCGTCTTGCTCGTCTCCACGTCACAAGAAGTCCTCTTTTCAGCTCTACATTTTTTTACAGCTTTTCTATAGCTTCAAAAATATAGGGGATAGTGCTGTCGGTATTTACACATTTTTCTTAAAAAAACTTTATGTGGTCCCTGTTTCTTTATCTTATTTTGCCGCCCCCGCCAATTCATATGCACCACGCTCCTTTACATGAATATAAATAAAATAAAGATAGAACAAATGGTGGTATAAAGCAAAACGGATGAAAGTCGGATGAAGGAATCTGAATTTTCCTCCATTCTTCAGCTGCATTTTCCATCTAAGAGTTATTCGAGCATATTGTCTTGAGTAGTAGTAATCAAACTGCTATGCTTTTACTTTTGTAAGCGCATGGAGCACATTACTAAGTAACTGATTGCATGATGAGAACAGATGTACCAGTAAGAGTAATAGAGCAAACCAAAGTCAGTAAAAAAAAACCTGTCTAATGACGGGTCACAAACATTTTTGCATCTGTTTTGATAAGGCTGCTTGTATGTGTGACATTACCAAAAATACACGGCCTGCTGGTATACAGTGAGACACGTGCCTGTAAAAGGGAAACGATGTAACATGACCTGAAACATGCTTGGGTCACAGCACCCAACTAAGCCTTACATCATAGTAATGCAGGGTTAAAT
The DNA here is from genome assembly GCA_034700285.1 of Proteroiulus fuscus. Taxonomy (NCBI): domain Eukaryota; kingdom Metazoa; phylum Arthropoda; class Diplopoda; order Julida; family Blaniulidae; genus Proteroiulus; species Proteroiulus fuscus. The sequence goes on from JAQIXP010003148.1 coordinate 12,219, forward strand.
GGGATATGAGGTGGGGTTGGGAATTATACACAACAGACGAAAGCAAATCTTCCTTATAATGGCATACAACACCGACTTAAAAATAGTTTAAATATGCAAAAATATAAACGAGGTCATATGGCACGCTAAAACAACACTGACGTTAAAATCAGCCATGTTTTTCTTTCATTAGATATTCATTCACAATTCGTTACAAATTAATTGGTTATTGATTTATTTAATCAGGGGAAGAATGCTAGCCTATACTGTGTATTCATAGGAAATGTTTTGAAATACTATCAGTGTTACTAAAGAGAAAATCAGATACCATAAATGACCAAATAGTAGCCCGGGCTATTGAGCCACAGTTATATTTTTATTTCTGGCCTACACTTGGCCCTATACCATATTTTAGGATACCGTATTCCAATTATGTACCAAATGCATCAAAACTGCATACTGGTATCCTGGTATTACCTGTATATTGTTTGGAAATACCGTACATAATAAACAAAACAGGAGAGAGAGAAACTCTACATATATAAGAAAACCCTTACACTCGCCTTTTATTTTTAGCGTAAATGACCAAATAGTAGCCCATGCTACTTTATGAAACCCGGCTGCAAGTTGAGCACCGGCTATTATTAGTCAAAGGGAATCCCTTGGCTACTAGCTATTTGAGCCCAGGCTACTACTGGAGCCCGGCTACTATTTGGTCATTTATGGTAACTTGAAATTATTCTAGCAGTATTGAAGTAAACTAACAGCAGTTCAAACCTAAAATTAACGACATCAATTAAAATTATAATTTATTATTAAAACATGTGATGAAAATATCAGCCCTGGAAGAGTGGCCATTGTTGTTACGGCGTGATGTCATAGGGAGGATCACTTATTTCCTGATAAACACGAATGCTTGCTGCTTGTTATAGGTTCATACATGTTGCTCCCTCTAAGGGTAATTAAACAAAGACTAATATTAATTTCGAAAAAAATCTTTTACGATGTATTAGATTGGCTAGTTCTCTACATTTTGCCTACCCTGCTTTGCTTTATATTTTCGTTAGTTCCTAATTGCAAACAGAACTTAGCTATACCTGCCAGAAACAAAATTTTTCACTTGTGCTATTTTCACATCTGCTATATGTACAACAGGGCGCATTCCTTTTTTCAACTCGTTTAAATCAAGATCTAAAATGTAGAACTGCAAAATATTTTATGCTTGCATTGATGATATAACAAATAATCGGCAATTTAAATTTTACACCTTGATTCAATCAAGAGGAATAAAGAAACACAACAAGTCACGTGTGTATAATCTTTGTATATATACCCTTCATGATAATTTTATCCATAGGCGCATTTAGACCTGCTGTTAGGGGGGGGGGGGCGGTG
>JAQIXP010003149.1:0-13591 GCA_034700285.1 Proteroiulus fuscus
TTATCGATTAATTTGTACCGGTACTTAACATGGAGATTCCCATAGGAGCATGCATTTTGTTGATAGTGTGGACAGCCACCTTAATTTTGCTTTAGCCTTAAAAAACAAAGCTCACCCTGAAAAAATTTTTTTACCAACAGCCAATGTAGCAAGAAAACCTCACAAATATTTCATAATCATGTTCTGTCTAGTTATTTGATAACGAAATAATTTGTCTTGGAGCTGTAAAAGACGTCATGAGGCAGCGCCTTCAATATTGCATGCAAACAATATTTGCCTCCTCTGATTGTCTCGAACTGATATGAATCAATCAAAGGAAAGGCGTGCATTAACCATCATACTGCCTGATGACGTCATTCTATTGCTGATCAATTAAAATGTTTGAATTTTTTTTATTAAATAACTGAATATTGTTGGGAAATTTTGGGAAATGTATTTTTTACTATATTTTCATTGGTAAAAAGCTTTTATAGGGATTGTCTTCTCCTAAAACTTAAAAGTACCATCGAGAATTGAGAATTTGCAACGTTTGACTTTTTATCATAATAACTAAAAATTGTTCTTAAACTTAAATTTTTGAAGTTTGATTGGATTATTTGTGGTTTTCAATTTAGGGCGATCATTGTAAAAGTGGTTAAGAATTTTAGTATGAACCTTCAAAGTCTTTTGTTTTATTAGTAGCTAAATGCTACGGGTCTTGAATGAAATTGTGGTTGTGATAAACTGTTGAGTATATATATCTCTCTCTGTTCAGTGCACATTTTAAGCAAATTCTAATTTCATTTGTTTCTATCCAGGGTGATCTCGAACAAGGCCTGCAAGATGTGGCAAGTTCGCTTGACATTGTTGAAGGACAACTTATATCGGCGGAAGCGATGTCTGATCTGCATAACCAAGCAGCAATAGCCAAGGTAAATCAGCTGCGCTTTTTTTTAAATTTTATTATTAATACCTGGTGCTATAGTCTTTCATATCATAGAAGGCATGTTTTTCTAAATTTCAGCACATTTCAACGCAGCTGATTCCTCCAACTGAAAGGCTTATTGCCCAGCTAACGGAGATTGGTAATGCCTTGCCAAAGTCACCTGACTCGCAGGCTATGCTGGCTGAATTGAATGCTCAAAATTCCAGATTGCAAGTGCTGAAAATGCATTCTGATAAAAAGCAGGAGGCCATTCAAGTAAGTTTAATTCTGTTTGTATGGAATATTTGCCTTGATCGTTTAAGAAATTCATAATTTCTTTATTTTTTGTTTAAAATTCCCTATAAGATAACTATATTTTAAATTTTTCAGGCAATTTTCACTCAGCAAGAGCAACACCAACAGCAAGTTGAGAAATACATTTCTCTACTGCAGGAACTGAATGTTTGGGTCACAGACATGTTTTCGGCTCTGAATGTCAATATCCATTTAAACAGTGTTGAAGGCATCAAGGAGCAACTCGAAAAACACCAGGTAATATTTTTACTGATTTTGATATTGAGGAAATTACAGTTGTGGATCTTCATGCAATAGTAAATTTAAAAAAAAAATTACACGGTTGTCAAGACCTGCAAAGTCAGGCAAAATTGGGTAATGTCAGGCGAGAAAATGAAAAAGAAAATTTTATATTTTTTGAATGAAGTCAGGCAAAAAAGATGTGAAATTACATGTGTATTCTTTTTTTAGTTAAAAGGAGCTCCAAGTAAAGTCAAAAAAATTATTATCTAACGAACTCAAATGTGAATTCCATTACAGAAATATTCGAGATCATTTTAAAGAAAAAATATCTAGATTATTTACGATTGTAGTTTATTTGGCTTAAAATTCATGTATTTTGAAACCAAACCCAACCTTTTTATGGATTTGTGTCTCTAGAAATCGTTATTTTGCTAAAATTGTGATTTTGGAATTTAAAAAGCGAAAAGTTGATTGTAGAAATTCAGATTTTCGAAATGAGTGATTTCCAAATTATCATTTTTAGACCGAAATCTAGATTGCAATGCGAAAAATCTTACTTTTTCAGAAAGCACGATTTTAACATTCACAATATTTGGGTCAAGTAATGTAGGTTTTAAAAAAAATTGATTTGGAAGGTTACTTTATATCGATGGTTTAATTCAGAAGTCGCCAATTTGCAAAAAGTGGGTTTTGAGATAATAGCGTTTTCGTGGAAAAATGGTATAACTTAGAAATAAACAATGTTAAAAGGCTAAAATTTGGTGAACAGATAGAACAAATATGTATATTTTATAGGGAATGTGTTAATTTTTTTTAAATAATTAAATTAGTCAATTAATGAAGTAATTTGTGAACTAAAAGGCTTAAAAAGGCAAATTTACCCTTTTGAGTTTAACGAATTTTGCAGGAATGCAAAATAAATTAAGTGTGAAGTCACCTATTTGTACATCCATGAGTTTTCCTATTGAATAAAAAAGAATGCAACAACAAAAAAAAGAACGAAAATTGTCAAATTCGCCACTTCCTTTTAATAAAAATCCAGGTATGGAGAAATTTTTAAAATGTAAACTGACGAATTGTACTAGTCACCACTTCTAACTCTTAGAAATGACAGGTTGTGGCTTATTCGCCACTTTTCACTTCTGTAATTTTAACAATTATTGGTTAAATTAATTTCTGTAACTTTAGGTTAATTGGGGACACTTCCAGGATCACAATAGTATCATTATCTCATTTTTGACAAATTGGCGTATTCACCACTTCTGAATATCGATATAAAACCTAAATATTTAAACAAGAATATTTAAAAAAATAAGATAAATAACAGTTGACTGTCTCCCCCTATTGAGTAATATCTATACATAAGAACTAAATAGTTTAAATTTACAATATGGAAATCAATATAAGTTTTGCATTTTATGTATTATGCAGGCATTTCTAAGTGATAACATTTATATTTTATTTGCAGGAAATGCATGCTGCCTTGTCAGGCAAAGAAACCCAACTGGTCGATTTGATGAAGCAGTGTAGTGAGCTTCAGAAATTTGAAAACATTGCCAGCCTCGCATCGCAGATAAACGAGCGATTAAATGACCTGAAGAGAGTTATTCGTGATGCCAAGGAGAATATCGATAGTCGTCTTAAACAAATGCGTGAAACGTTGTCGGCTTTCGAAAGGCAGCTAGCCATGGCCTCGGCGCCCAGCACATATTATCAAGTTCACGATTCCAGCAGTTCCTTTAGCATCGATCCGTCAACTGCAAGCAGAGAAATCCACACTTCCGAAACGTCCGGGTTGCCAGCTGGAGTCACCATCGTGAAAGAAACTTCACCAGAATTTACTTCCGAAAAAAGTGAAATGATGAAGCAGGCCAGCTCTAGCGTCGAGCAAACTAAAAGCGGAGGAATATTGATCAAAAACGTGCAGCAAGTAAGCGCTAGGAAAGCCGTGCAAAGAGTTCAGGTCCAGCGCCAGCTTATCAGGCAAACTGTGGATTCCAGCGGCAACGTTATCGAACTTCCCGAAGGAGAGATACAGCCAAGTGGTGCCGTAACGGATTTCCCAACTGAGGAGGAGAATCTATTTGAAGGTGCACAAAGATTTCCTGAAATGCCAATGGGATTCGAGTCAAAACCGGAGGATTTCATCACCACAGAAGAGTTCACGGAAAGCGGAGGCGTCCGGGTTGTTAGGAAGAACATCACGCAGCGAGTCATGCAGACCCAAAGGGTCATCCAAAAGAGAGTCGTGAGAATAAGGAAGATCGTCTCGGCCGATGGGGTTGTCACCACTACAGAAGAAGTTGTTGATCTTCCACCGGAATCAGACGGTGTCGTTATCACGGAAATGACAGAGGGACCTCGTGAAGAAACCTCATACTTTGGTACGACATCAAAGTATCATCGGACAGCTTCATCACCTTGGGATGTGCCTTGTGAGACTATTTCTGAACAGATTACCAGTACGGTAAATCAACCTGGACCTGGAATTTACAACATACCGGTAGATGCTGAACCTAGTAGTAGTTCCCTGGTTGAAGCTCATACGGGTATTGATGAAAGTATCGCTGTTGCGACATTTTCTGAACCGAGCACCGATCAAACTTTGTCTAATGTGATAATTACTTCAGAAATACCAACTTCCATTCAGACTCTTGAACAAATTGATCAAATGGAAAATGCTACACAAATTCAGATGCAAACCAGTGCTTTGGAAATATCGAAATTAAGAACACAAAGTGATTTAGAAACAACAGCGTTATCTGAACCGAGTACCGATCAAACTTTGTCTAATGTGATAATTACTTCAGAAATACCAACTTCCGTTCAGACTCTTGAACAAATTGATCAATTGGAAAATGCTACTCAAATTCAGATGCAAACCAATGCTTTGGAAATGTCAAAATTAAGTAGGCCTACACACAGTGATGGAAATGTCGATTTTATAGAAACAACGTTATCTGAACCGAGTACCGATCAAACTTTGACTAATGTGATAATTACTCCAGAAATTCCAATTTCCATTCAGACTCTAGAACAAATGGATCAAATGGAAAATACTGCACAAATTCAGATGCAAACCAGTGCTTTTGAAATATCAAAATTAAGCACGAAAAGTGATGGAAGTGTTAAGACTATAGAAACAACAGTCGCTTTTGTTGGGGATAGTCCAGATGCCTTGGACTTAGGAAATGTTACTGAGGATGAAACAATGCCTACTTATGTCAGGGATGATATGGATCCACAGATTTCATTACCAACATCTGATATTAACACATCAATCATAATGCAGGAGTCTTACTCAATTCATATCGGGACTGAATTTCCATCAACATATGTTGCAAGCGCTCCGGTGGATGAGAATGAAGACGATGGGATCAGTCGGTATCCAAGCGATCATGGACAAGAACTGACCATTGAGGATGTTACTGATGAAATTTCTGACCAAGTCGAAGCAACTAAGCAGAGTGATGAGATTCGCACGTTTGCTTGCGTCACAGAGTTTCCACCATATGTGTTACCTACGAGCGATATGTTAGACTCCGAAACTGGGACTGATAAAGGATCACCACCAGAGCTGGAGCCGATTGATCAAACCTCTTTTGAGGATGTACCAGCTATGGACTCGATGCAGCATGAGCCAGCCATACATACTTGGGAAATGAGTCAGCCAACTGAAGAAATTCCTAGTGATACATGGGATCAAATGGCTGAACAGTGGGAGAAGACAAGTTTTGTTGCAAGTAGCCGTGCAGATAGTTCCAAAAAGAAGAAAAAGAAGAATAAGGAGAAACAAGTCAAAAGTGAATCCAAACAGGATATTCCAGAAAAAGTCAGTGCACAGGAAATTGAGCTTGACCAATCTGTTGCATGCATGGAACCAACCGAAAGCAAGGATTTGCTACCTGAAATGGATGTTGTTATCCCCCATGAAACTGATGACAAACAGGATTTGTTAACTTCACACGATGCTGAATTTCTTCAAGAAAGTTCACAAGTGGTTTCTGGCAAAACTGAAAGCTGGACAGAAGTTTCTTCATATAGTGTTATGGTTAAACCTGCAGAAAATTATGATCAAGCTGGATTGGATGATGAGTATGCAAAACCGATGGATGAAGCCTTGCCGACTCCTTTGCCTGTTGGGAAGCCCAAGAAACATAAACGTGACAAGAAATCTAAGCAAAAATCATCAGCTGTTCAGCTTGACGAGAGTGTGAGCGTTGGTTCCATTTATCCAGTAATAGCATCACCAGGGGAAGATAGCCCTGAAGAAATAGTTCAGATGGAGCCAACTGAGGAATCTCCCAAAATCAGTGAAAGTCTTATGTCTGGCAGTGAGGCGGAACCTAAGAATTTGCCAAGTAAACTAGACAAAAAAGGGAAGAAAAATAAATCCAAGAAAGCAAAAGCTACTTCCCCTGCTTTGGAACATGTGGATAATAGCCAAATAAACGTGATACATGATCTACATTCAGAAATAGATATGGAACATTCTGAAGCAAAGTCTCCGAGTCCAGAAAAATATTTCGACGCTCAGGCAGCAGAAGCTGACACGCCTGCTAATGTCCGTGGCAAGAAAAGCAAAAAGTCAAAATCAAAGAAGCCGAAACAATCAAAGCCAGAATTATTCGAAAGTGAAATCGCCGATTCTGTAGCGGATACTTTCAGCGAGGATAAATTCGATTCCAGTTCTGAAGACCAGGTGACCGTTGTTGGCGTTGTAACTGAAAATTGGGAAACGCTAGACGAACAAGCGCTAGTGCAATCGGACATCTCGCATGACTTTAGCAAAGAATTCATCCCTGAAACAACTGATTTTTCTCCTAAATCTTTGCCTGAAGAGCAACCGGACATTCCTCTCGAAATAAGCGAAGAATTTATCCCTGAAGCAACGCTTGATTCTTCTTACAAATCTTTGCCTGAAGCTGTCGGAATGGTTTCAAGTTCTGGAGACTTGACCACTTTTGAAACGACATGGGAAGAAAGTCATTACATCCAGAGCGATGAGCTCGTCGTACCAGATGTAGATGTTTCAGTGCAAGAGAAGTCTAAAAAGAAAAAGGGCAAAAAGTCCAAACCAAAATTCGAATCAACAGATACGTTGCCAGCTACTGAAGAAAGTGATTTGCTTCCGAAGGAAACAACCGATTACACCATCGTAGAATCGTCTACCATTCAAAGTACGCTTGATGTCAATGCACCAGCATTCATAATGCCAGCGTCGAGAGATTCAGAACAACCTGATCTGCAACCTGAAATTGCGCCAAGCATCACCTCAGATGAGGCAACATCAATTATGGAAATAGTCGAAGAAGATATTAAAAAGCACAAGAAGAAGAAGCCCAAAAAGCAGCCTAGCTTGGATGCTGATAATTTTCAAACTGCAATTTCGACACAAGATTTCGAAAGCATTTCTGATGAAATTGCTTCAGAACCAAGGATTGATGAATGCGTGGAATTCCAAGGGTCAGTTCAGCTACTCTCTGCTGATTCCTTAGACGATAAACCCCGAAATCTGCCAGAATTACCAGAAAAATATCCATCAGAAATCTTCAGTTTGGAAGATGATAACACTATTAAGCATAGCTTGGACACTGATAATTTTGAAACTGCAATTTCAACGCAAGCTTTCGAAAGCATTTCGGATGAAATTATTTCAGAACCAAAGATTGATGAAGGCTTGGACTTTCAAGGTTCGGTTCAGCTTCCCTCTGCTGATTCCGTAGAAGATAAACCCCTAAGTCTGCCAGATTTACCAGAAAAACATCCCTCAGAAGTATTCAGTTTGGAAGATGATAGTATTGTTAAGCCTAGCATGGAAAGTGATAATTTTGAAACTGAAATTTCAACCCATACTTTTGAAAGCATTTCTGATGAAATTGTCACAGAACCAATGATTGATGAAGGCTTGGACTGCCAAGGTTCAGTTCAGTTTCTCTCAGTTGTTTCCTTAGACGATAAACCCATAAGTCTGCCAGAATTACCAGAAAAACATCCCTCAGAAGTCTTCAGTTTGGAAAGGGATAATTTTGAAACTGCAATTTCAACCCATACTTTTGAAAGCATTTCTGATGAAATTGTCACAGAACCAAAGATTGATGAATGCTTGGACCTTCAAGGTTCGGTTCAGCATCTCTCCGCTGATTCCTTAGAAGATAAAACCTTAAATCTGCCAGAATTACCAGAAACACATCCTTCAGAAATCTTCAGTGTGGAAGATGGACTAAAGCCTATTTCTCCCGAAAACTTTACGGCAGCAGATGAATTTGGCAATTCAGCAGAATCTGTAGTACAAACAGAGGACGACGCAGACAAAAAGCCTAGTAAGAAACAGAAACAGAAAAGCAAAAAATCTCGAAAACATAAAGAATTTATTTCTACAACTGAAGTAGATGAAGAGCATCATTCTGGTTCCGAAGAGCGAAATTTCGATTCCAAGATTCCAATAAGCGATACCAGCCTTTTACCCAGCATTGAGTCAGAAAGCTTGGAGCCTGAATTTGCTGATATTTCATCCAAAGGAGATATATTGATATCAGATGTGGAAAATCTGCAATATGTAACTGCTTCAGAAGACGTGGCACAACCCGATGTCTTGGATAAAAAATCCTCCAAGAAAAAGAAGGGAAAGAAATCCAAAAACCAAAAAGGATTTTTTGATACTGCAAATGTACCTCATATTGAACCGGAAGTAGAGGAATTAGACGTTGATTCACCAATAGTTGAACAACAAAGAAGTTGGCCCATAATGGAGGTCACGGATTCGGAAGTCCAGTCAGCCGGAATTCCGCTCGAACAATTTGATAAGGTTCCGGAAGAATTTGTGATCTCATCAGATGATGCTAAAAATCTCCTTACCATCGAGACATTAGACGATAAAGTCCCACAAGCGGATGTATCTGATAAAAAGACTGGCAAGAAGCATAAAGGGAAGAAATCAAAGAAACAAATTGAATTAATTGGTGAATACACCGAGTTACCGCAAAAGGACCCTGAGATGTCCATTGAATATCATGCTGGACCAGATGACTGGGACTTTGAGGTTGATAAGCCAGTAAGTGATCATGAAGACAAGCCAATGCTCATGGAACCGGAAATCTTGGATGTGTGTAATGTGATTCCTGAGGAAATTGTAGTTGTGCCTGATGCAGAAAATCTGCAAACTGTTACAACGTCGGACGATGTGCTCACCCAATCACTAGATAAAAAAGCTGGTAAAAAGGGGAAAGGAAAGAAATCTAATAAACATAAAGGACTTCCCGCAGATGTTACATCAAGTTTGATGGATACAAAATCTGAATCGACTTATGTTTTTGTCAGTGAGACAATAAATGATCCACTAGAACTGTCGTCACCATCCGAGTTCGATGATGCGACACCTGTAGAAATTTCTTCGGCAACTGATATTGAAACTGTATCTGTAAATGATGTGATTACGCAAACTCATGAACTGGAGAAAAAAACTGGCAAGAAACAGAAAGGAAAGAAAAGTAAAAAGCAGAAAGATTCCATTGTTGATGGTGCAGCAAGCCCAGAACCAACTGTAGAATCTCAATCCCCCGAAGATTGGGATTTTGCTGTTGAGGAACCTGTGGATGACCAAGAAGAAATTGTATTCGAACAGTGTGCTGATGTTTCAGTCGAAGTTTGTGATAAGACTTCCGAAGAACTTACGGGGACTACAGACAGTAGTGGAAAGAAACAAAAAGGGAAGAAGCACAAAAATAAAAAGGAATTTATTGAAGATGTTACTGCAGTCACGGAATCTCAACCCATGAACGTATTAGAATCAACTGATATGACTTTGGAAATTTCTGAAATAACTGAATCTCCCGAAGAACCACATAATGCAGAAAATGCAGAAAACATCCCATCGGACGAGATGGTGCCTTCTATTCATGCCGATAAAAAGTCCAGTAAAAAACAGAAAACGAAGAAGACTAAGACACCAAAAGAATCTTTTGAAGTGGCCGAACCAACAACTGAAAGCTCTCGTTCTGAGTTATTTGATGAATCTGTTGCTGATATTGCACTTGCCGATGAGGAAGTGCTAGCGAAAATTGAAGAACAATCAAATATTTTGGACGACAAGGTCGCTTATATTTCTTCTACTTCTGAAGAATTAACTGTGATCATTGACGACAACGTTACAACTGATCAACAAGCTATGGAAGATGTGACTTTGGAAATTTCCGAAGTAATCGAATCTCTCGAAGAACTACATAATGCAGGAAACCTGCCATCGGACGAGATGTTGCCTTCAATTCAAGTCGATAAAAAGTCTAGTAAAAAACAGAAAGCGAAGAAGTCCAAGACACCGAAAGAAACTATGGAAGTGGTTGAAGCAACATCCGAAAGTTCTCGTTTTGAGCTATATGATGAATCTATAGCTGACTCTGTATTTGCCGATGAGAAAGTGCCAGTGGAAATTGAGGAACAACCAGATGTTTTGGACAGCATGATAGCTTATATTTCATCTACTTCTGAAGAATTAGCTGTGACCGTTGATGACAATATCACTACTGATCAACCAGCTATTGATGATGTTTCGTTAAGCTCCCCCGATGAGACCAAACTGGAATTTACACCAGACACTGAGAAAAACAAGAAATCCAAACACAAAAAGAATAAGCACCGAAAAGAGGAAAGCGAGAAGTTATTTTCTGCAGTTACAGAAGTTGGTTCTCATAAGCCAGACCTCACAGCAGATAATGATGTTGAAATCATAACTGACGATGTGGTATCTTCTGGACAAGTTGAGGAAGATGTTTCTGTTATTGATACTTTGGATAATTTACTGGATAGTGAAATTGCTAATGACGAATTTGATTACTCTTGCTCGCCTGCTGACGTGGAAGAAATTGAGCAATCTGGGGAGTCTTTACATGTCTTGAATACACTGGAGAAAAATAGTAAAAAGCCAAAGAGCAAAAAAGCGAAACGGGAAAAGAAGCATGGCGAACAAAGCGTTGACTCTGATAATCTTTCAAATTTGCAAGATTCTTCGGCAAACGAGGCACAAACCGATGTTGTGGTTACAGACCTTAGTAGCACTGACTTAAATGACAATAATATTGTTGTGGTTGAAGAGCACTTTGGTGTAGCATCCCCATTGCTGACGCCAGAAGTACTGACGCACGTTGGAACGCCTGACCTGGAAAGCCAAGAAGCAAAGCCTATACAATCCAAAAAGAAGAAGAAATCTGTTTCATTTAAAGAGGAAGTTGACATTCGTCCCGAATCGGAGGAGCGTGAAGTACCTATTGCTGCACAGGGAGAAGATGAACGGGGCGACACTATGAATTCGGAAGTCGATTTTGGTACCATAGAACCAGAGAATTTGGAATCAGCTGACAATATATTGGATCATACATCTTCTGGGGAGCATTTACTAACCAATCAATTTCAAGAAACTGAAGTGCGACATATTTGGTCGCATACTGATGATATGGAACTAGCGGAACCCATTTCTCAAGAAGCTCAAATTTCAACTGATGGCATCCAGAAGTTGGACATTTCCCCTGATAAGATAGAGACCTCCTCCGAATTGTTGCTTGACATTTTGTCAGATGAGCAAGAGTTCGATGGTAGCATGTCTTCCTTGGAATTCAAATCGGAGGATTTATCTAGAGGCACAACTACAACGGGTGAGGATTTCATACAACCTTTGCAAGAACAATATTTCCCCGAAGATATATCGCCTGCCATTGATTTGGATGAAGATGCCCCACTTGCTGATGCTCAAGATAAAAAGAGCAAGAAATCAAAAAGTAAAAAATCCAAAAAGCAAAAAGTGCCTATTGCTGAAAATGCAGCTTTTATCGCTGAACAATTAATTCAGAAAGAACAAGAGTTATTCGGACAGTATGATGAATCCGCTGATGTGTCAGAAATTGAAGCTCATGATAGTAGCCAACGGGAATTGGATAGAAAACTGACTACTTCTCTGCAAGAGACTGTTTCCGTGATTGATGAAGCATGTTCCGTGGATGATGCTACTGAAAAGATGGATGATGGTGAATTTACGATGCCATCTCCAGACGAAAATATGCCACCTTCTTACAGTAAGAAAAGCAAAAAATCAAAAGGGAAGAAATCAAAAAAGCAAAGTGAGTCCATTGAAGATGAGCAGCTTTCTGAAGTTGTAAGGCCAACGTATGATGAAAGCGACTGGCCCAAACAGGTCTTGGGCTCTTCAGAAGTCAACCAGCCAGATGCTTTCTATCTGCAAGAAGTCGATTCTGAAGCCATACACGTTGATTCTGTAATTAGCCAAGATGATGGAATGAAAACTCATCCAGAGCTGGCGATTAGTGAAATTTTGTCAGAAAATCAGAATGCTGAAGAATTTGCTCCAGAAACTGTAGGCTTACATTCGGAAAATGGCCAAGAAACTGCTGCTTCTGAGCTTCATACTGAGCTAATGTTAACTGATATCAGTAGTGAAGTTATTGCACCACAAGATCTAGCGATTCAGGTTGGCTATGGTGAAGATATACTGGATCAGAGGCCGGATATCAAAGAGTTTGAGCCGTCAGCCGCAATTGGCGAAACTGTTCAGAAGTGGGATGAATCCGAGCCACACATTGAGACAATGCTGCCAGTTACTCAAGGAGAATCTCGTGTAATCGACACTTCCGAAAAGGAAACTGCAAAGTTGATCTCGGAAGTAGTGAAATATGGATCCGATCTGGAAATGCCTAGTGATTCTGCGCTGATTGAGACTCGGGAGAATGGCAAGGAGCAGAACACTTTAACGGTTCAGTCAGTGCCACTCGATACACTCGAGATCGATGCCGAAAGCGACAGTAGCAAGAAGAAGAAAAAGAAACTGAAGAAAAAGGCCAAGGAGGCTCCCATAGTGCAATCTGATGAGGACATTCCCAAGTTGATTTCTATTTCCGACTTGTCAGAGCAAGACATATACACAACACCCGTGATTTTCCAAGATGAAGACGTTGATTTGGATGAACTGATTTCAGCAGAAAATATTTCTGAGATAAAGGAAGGGGACATCAATGATGAGACGAGGGTGGTTACACCTGTGTGCTCTATTGAAATTACTTCTCCAACAGATGACGTCATGATCGCAGACACCGTGATGGTAACGGAGTCGTACTCGAGCTTCGATGAAGATGATCTAGCAGATCAGAGCACCGTCGATATCACCGAGCTCGAAATGGACCATCCTGAAAGGGAAATGGTTGTGAGCCAAAGGGGCGACCTGGAACCGGTTACTTCAGAGCTTCCCAAATCGAGCGACGGTCATCCAGAATCGCAGCTAGTTATTATCACTTTACAGAGTGTTCTGGAGAACCTGGTGTATCATCTGCAAAGAACAACAACGTTGCAACGCAATAGGCCATTGGTGAGTTAAAATATATTCTATAGATACTAATTTTAGCTTGTTTAGAGCAAATCAACGAAAAGCCTCATCATTTGATAACTAGTACACGTTTATCCAAAGAATCAGAAAATCAACATTTATCTGTGCAAAAATATAAAAAAAATACCCAAACATTTAACAAGTTTGATGAGATAGTATTAGTTTATGAGATTTGCAAGATTTTATGAAAGATTGATAGGCTTTTTCCATGATATTGGCACTTGATGAAGCTAATATGAGCGTATGAAAGCTAAAAGTCTTACAATTAGTAAGAGGCTCTAAGCGTTTTGGAAATTTAGATTAACTTATGGATTTCTGGGATTACTTGAGAGAGACATTGGATCCACTGGATTCTAATTAGTATCAAATGGATTTTATTAGACTGAGTTTTAAGGGATTGACAAGTAAATTGAGCGAATGACTGGATTTCATTAGATCATAAATGGATTGACTGGATTTTAAGAGAATGATTAGAAGTTATTATATTGACTAATAGATTGACTAGATTTTACTAAATTAGCAAATGGATTGACTGGATTTTATGAGATTAACAAATGGATTGACTGAGGTTAATGCAATTAGCAAATGGATTGACTGGATTCTAAGAGAATGACTGGAAATTATTAGATTGATTAATAGATTGACTAGATTTTACTAGATAGCAAATGGGTTGATCGGAATTTACCGTATTTAAGGGGGCTGTCCACACTTTTAACAGCATGGGCCTATGGGGATTTCAATGTTAAATTCGTTTTCTTCAAACT
>JAQIXP010003150.1:0-13590 GCA_034700285.1 Proteroiulus fuscus
CCCCCCCCCCCCCCCCCCCCCCCCCCACTCAAAAATTCTGAAAAACTAAGCTACGTGGTTTGTGGACGTTCCCTTACTATATTTCTTGTAGTTACATTTGTAAATTAATACATTTAAAGTGCTCATGTTTGCCTTCAGTTTTCCTGTATGAAATAGTTTGTACCAAATTTTACAAATTAAGCCTCTTATTTTATTATTTACAAAATAACTAAAGAGGGATAGTCTATGTTTGATTGAACCTAGACATGATTAAGTTGATAAAATCAATTGGTATTACCCAAGTTAATTGGTTGATGGCGTCACTTAGTTATCAGAAAATGGATTCTTATGAAAATTATTTTCTACCAAGTCAAACTGATTCCGAATAAATATTTATGGAATGGTAAGTCCAATTAACATTTCAATTTCCATTCCCTTCTTAATTTTTTTTGGTTTTTTTTGTTGCAAATTAGGCCTACTTGTATCAAAGTGAGACTTTCCCTTTATGCGATTCTTTAATATTAGGAAAATGCCATTTTTAAAAATGGCCAAATGCCTGCATGGAAAGGAAAATAGTACCATTATTTTGGTTGAAACTTATTTACAAACAATGTCTTCATTTTTTTATATTTTAGCACCATTCAATGCTCTAATAATAAAATCATGGTCATGTCGTGTCGCATTTTTTTTTGGTGGCCTCAGTTGTTCAGTCGGACTGATTTTGAGCTTTTATGCATATAATATTGAAACTCTTTTCATCACATTTGGGGTTTTTGTTGGTAAGCAAATTACACTTTCTAATGCAACAGTATGACTATTCGGAGTCTATTCCGTGGATGTAATAAGTTTGTTTTTCTTGTTGACTTATTAGGGATTGGTCTTGGTATGATCACCAATGCATCTTTTATAGTTCTGAGTGAGTACTTTCGTAAACGTTATGGTATGGCCACTGGTTTCACCATGGCCAGTTATGCCTCTGGAAAACTGGTGTTTTCACCCTTGATTCAACTTATGTTGGACGAATATGGATTCCGGGGTGTATTTCTGATCATGGGAGGATTGACATTAAATGTGTTCGTTGGAGCTCTCCTGTGTCAACCTGCTAAATGGCATTATGTACTTGTCAAAATTGATGACGATAGCGAAGATCCGAAGAAAGTTGCAGAAGTGAAGAAAACCGAAGACAATTCCGCAAGTAAAAACAACAATCATTTGAATGGAAGTGCAAACAAAAATGAGAAATATATCGAGATGCAAGATTTTACCAACGTTGAGTTAAAAGTGGGTGAGTTGGATCCAGAAACTACCAGTACACTGCTGAAGAAACGACATCCACAAGAGGAGAGACTAAGACAGGAAATGCCAGAACTTAACCTGGCGAGCTCTTGGGACACCCTGTACAATGTTGAGTCTATTACGCCCAGGGATATACCCTTACCGACAAAAACCAAGGAAAGCAAAAATACAGGGTGTGTAAACTGGTGCAAGAATGGACCTCTGAAAACACTTAATTTTTCCCAACTGAAACAGCCCGTGTTTTACATATTACTCACATCTGGGGTGCTCGGATATGTTTCGGCTATTTATCTTGGGGTCTATACTCCACCCTTTGCTGCCCAAGCGGGACTTGATGGACTGTCCATTGCTGCACTGTCCTCCTTTCGTTCAGTGGCTGAAATGGCTGGTCGTTTGATTACACCTTGGGCCCAAGAGAGATTCAAAATTCATTTACTCTTGCTCTACTGTGGCCTTGCTGTTGCGCAAGGCTTGGCAGTTATAGGTAATTTATGAAAACATTAATTTATATTTTTAATCCTTAAATTTTTGTGAAATTTATAATTCTTTTGCTTTTGCAAAGATGCATTGAAGGAAGCTTTTTAAATCCTTGTGTTATTTTTTTTAGAAATTCTTAAAAAGATACTTTTTGCTGTCTTGCTGAAAAACAGTTTAAAATTATGTTAATGATTATATTTCAGTAATGATTTTCACAAGTACTTTTGGATGGATGACTACTATTAACGTGTTTATTGGGCTGTTTTACGGTGGAAATACTGGACTGAGCATACTGGTAATGGTAGATTGTGTTGGCGTTTCGCAATTGGGAGCTATGCTCGGCCTTACCCAATTTATGCAAGGATTCTTCTCGCTAGGTGTTGGACCGTTCATGGGTTAGGACCATTTATATTCCTCTATTTAAAATTTATAAACGTGTTTTTATAAATTTAATCCAATGTTCGTCCTTACACATTTGAACAGGTTCACTCGTGGATTACTTAGGATCATATGATGTTTGCTTCTATTTTATGGCTGCTACTCAGTTTCTTCTTGCGGGTCTTTGGGCTGTGAAATATTGGTGCGTGAAAAAGCCTCAAGCAGTCAAATAGACTGATTTTCAGAAAAAAATTCAGATTTTGGTACCCTTGCCTAATGGACAACTTTGAGATATGGACTGATACATGAAGGTTTTGTATTATACATACAAAATAAAAATATCTACATGTTTCCTTGGAATTTCTCTTTGTAAATGGAAACATTTTATGAACATTCATTAAATGGAACCTCTGCTTTTGTATATATTTTTAACTATAGCGTTATATCTAATCATACATTCGTCTTTATCGCAAAAATCGATAAACTCAAGTATGCACTCCCACCAATATTTAAAAATGCTGATAGATCCTATTTTTATTTGGAAAGGTGTCAATTCCTCATTAAACATATTCATAAGCCATATTAATTGTCAGTAAAATGTTTCATTGTATGATTTAAATAAAACAATTTTAAAATCATAAGGTTTAAGTCGACTGAATAGAATAACTTCACCCTGGTTTCTACAATTTATTTGACTTACATTTATAATAAAATAAATATTTCTGCAACAGGTCATGATGAACTGTACTGCTTAGTTCATATTTGAAACATTTGCTTACTTTGAGATTTTTTGTTAATCCGACAATGCCGGGATATAATGATTTCAAAAGTCCAAATAAAAAACGCCCCCATATAGACAGCTCCCATGACGTAAAAGCATCTATCAAAATTTTTTGTCGCATCTCTTATGGCACCTGAAAAAACAAATTCAGAAGTGTAATTGGTATTTTTAATAATATACTACTTAGTAGTTTTCATTTTTCTTTGTTTCGAGTTTCATGTTTCAAGTTCCATAGCAAACTGAAAAGTCAGGGAATGAAAAATAGTCTTGAAAGTGAAAATTCAAGGAATGATAAATAGTTTTGGAACTAAATATTCTGGGAAATGAAAAATATTCTTGAAACTGAAAAGTCAGGGAATGATAAAAAAATCTTTGTATGGAAAAGTCAGGAAAAGGAAAAAAAGTAGTCTTGAATCGGAATGTCAGGGAAAGGACAAGTTGTCTTGGAACAGAATGTTAGGGAATGAAAAAGTTGGTACAGAAAAGTTAGTGAAATGAAAAATAGTCTTGAAATTAAAAACTCAGGAAAGTGAAAAATAAACTTGGAATTGAAAAGTTAGGGTATGCCTATTGAAAAATAGTCATGAAATTGAAAAGTCAGGGAAATGAAAAATAGTCTTGGAACTGAAAAGTATGAGAAATGGTAAAGTTTTGGTATGAAGAAGTCAGTGAAATGAAAAATAGTCTTGAAATGGAAAAGTCATGGAAATGAAAAATAGTCTTAGAACTGAAATGTCAGAGAAATGAAAAAAAGTAGTGTATGACCTAAAAAGTCAGGGAAATAAAACTTTTTCTTAAAATTGGAAAGTCTGGGAAATGAGAAATTGCCTTGGAATTGAAAAATCAAAGAAACCAAGTTTTGGATCTGTGAGTTGCTTTTGCAACGCTATAACTGACCTCAAAATCTGTCACTTAAAATCATGAGGTGATGGCCATGTATGGGGTGTACTCGTTGACCCCTGCTCTTGTTCTTACCTAATATTGGCCCAGATGGCAACGAAAATATCCCCTGGAGCACTTGAGAAAATGCCAAGGACGAGGCCATTCTGTGGGTCCCTACTGCTTCCGCATTGAGCACTGATATTAACCCTGTCATGCTGCCAGCTGATAAGCCCAAAATGACACAAAGGGCTAACATGACAGTATAAGATTCAGGAAATGTCAGAGCTAAAAATTAAAATACAAATTAAAATAGGCAGTATAGAGAATAAGTGAATCAACAAATAGTTTTGTTGAAAAAAAATCATTGTTTGTTTGCTAAAAATTTACCTACAACAATGACTGAGCTCACAGCTGCCCCAATCATGTAAGTGTATTTTGCTCTTATGAAACCAAGATCTTGCAACCATGGAACAATGAATCGTCCAAAGATTTCTCCAATTCCAACGGATGACAGCAACCAGGCTGCTTGTGTGGGATTTAGTCCTTTGTCCTTTCCAAGGGATGGTAGAAACACGAAAACATTTATGGTGGCAAAACTGTTGCAAATGCCAGAACAGGCCACCACGTAAAATTGAAATTCCTTTAGAATTGTGTAATCCAACTGCTTGGCCAAGTGGCGACTTCGCCTTCCAAAACAGCAGACTTTTTCTTTGGAATCATCAAGGTCATCCTCGTGGATGGAAGGGATGTCCAGGGTACTTTCGAGATTGGCCAGAGACACTGCTGACATGTTACGATGACCATCTAACTGCTTCTTTTTAGATTCGTTGATGAATGAAGCCTTTTCTTCAGAGGAGATTTTGCAAATTTCTGTAGTCCCATGTTGGGTCATTTGCTGGACCTTGTCCTTCACCAGCCCAGAAGTGTCATCCGTGCAGTCCTCATTGACAGAGTTTTTATTGAAATCACGATTGGCATCATTTTTCGCTTGTTCATCAATGCATTGAGGACCTGGAACGTGGATTTTGTGCCAGGCTGGGGGTTGGAAAAGGGCAGCTGCCACGCAAATGTGGGCTAATAACGCACCCCAGATGAGTGTGGCACCACGGTAACCGTATTCGTTAATCAAACTTTGGATTATGATTGGGAATATTAAACGACAAATTGCGGCTCCGGAATAATGGGCCCCTGTTGCTAGGCCTCGACGTTTGTTGAAATACTGGTTGACCACAAATAGACTTGATCTGGCCGAGAATCCGAACCCTAGTCCTGTAAAATTTGAAATTTGTGTCTTAAAATTTATAAAAGGGGTTTACTTGGTCGATTTGAACACTGAGAATGGCAGGAAATCAGCGAAAAGCCAAGGAATAAAATTTTTCATTGATTCCTTAATAAAAGGATAAGAACCAATATAGTAAATTTATTTAACCTAAAACATATTGTTTTTAACTTTTTAACTAGTTTAATATTGCTGATAAGTCAGCTGATTTGCCTATGCTAACTACACAAGTGTAATATATGGGCAGTATAAATACGGTTCAGCTGGCTCATTGTAAGCTAACCATGACCAGATCATGATATGAAATTTGTTGAAATTTAGCATGATTAATGTAACTTGGGGGCTCAGAACTGGAATTTGTCTGGCATGGTTGGCCTACTAAGAGCCAATGGTCCTTTTTGGTCATTCATTAATTATATAATAATTTGAAATTTACAAATTAAAAACCGAAATTTGCATTTGTTAATGAATTATAGGATTTATTTTAAACCAGTAACCATTAGTAACAAGGGGATACTAAACAAACTAAAAGCAGTCAGGAAATGATTTCGTATGGCTAGGAAAACTGGCATTAAATGATCCATTGAATAATATATAGAGCCGCTACTAAAAGGATAGTTATTAAATATGTGCAGGATTTATTAAACAAATTTTAAATAAAGTTTGTGTATTTTAAATCTGAGACGCACCCTGTAAGCTGGCAATGCATTGAAGCATTAATGCTATCAGTGATTGCCTGTTTCCAAGGGGCTAAATTAATCAATTGATTTTTTTTTTTTGCATTTTTTCTTCTAAAATCTTACCTCCCATGACGCCTATGGTTAAGTACATCAATTCTATCCTATAAACAAATCGTGTTAGACACATTCCTATTGAGATTAGCAGGCCACCAGCAAAGGCCACTCTGCGAAAAGAGTATGCAAAGGACAGCATAGCAGTCACAGGTGCTGCAATACAGTTATTACACAATTAATTGCCATTTATAAATATTATAAATTTACTACAAAAATGTCCTGCAAATCAATAATATTTACATGAGAGGTAATTTAGGGCTTGTGCCAATGAGGCAATCCATGCTGTACTTGCTACAGATGCTTTCATTTCTTCACTGACGATGGGTAAAATAACTCCAAAACAACCAACAATGGATGGAGCACATGAACTTATGGTCACTGCTCCTACTAAAACTATCCATCCCCAACCACCATCGGCAGCCATTAATTTGCAGGATTCGTGTCCTTGTTTAATTTTCGGATTTCGACCCATTGCAGATGACCATTAGGCACTCTGAAGAGTACCTGGAATTTCAATGTTAATTGGTGCTGTTATTTACACCCACAAACTCTTATTTAACATTTCCTAACCAACTTGCTGTTTTATTTACATAGTTGTCTTCCTGAATAGCAATTTAATTTACTGAGAAACCTTAGTATTGCTGTTAATATGTAATTTAGCGCTTGTCTTTGCTTCCATCTGATTTCCTCAGTTCTGTTTCTAGGCTCAGTGTTTTCCAGATGGAAAATTTTTGTATTGGCTATTTTTATTTTGTTTGAAAACGATTGGGAATATTGTGTGGCTTCGCATTCACTTTGTTTTAATTATAGCTGTTGCTGCGATTTTTTTCGGTAGGCAAAATTTTTGGAGAATTGTATTTTTTTGAAAACCAGAAATTTGGAAAGAAAACATTATACAAACTAATAGTGTAGTGAGGAAAAAAAAGGCATTTTCCAACATTTCACAGCCATACCCTGTCTAGTTTAATAAAAAAAGTTTCAAATTTTTTAATATAACAACAAAATAAT
Source organism: Proteroiulus fuscus (assembly GCA_034700285.1). Classification (NCBI taxonomy): domain Eukaryota; kingdom Metazoa; phylum Arthropoda; class Diplopoda; order Julida; family Blaniulidae; genus Proteroiulus; species Proteroiulus fuscus. The sequence goes on from JAQIXP010003150.1 coordinate 6,875, forward strand.
GACGTCATCAGGCAGTGCTAATAGAACAAAAAAATAATGACGTCATCAGGCATTACCTGCAGATTATGTAATATTTCACGGCATAATGCAGGCGTGCGCTTTTCAGTCTGATTGTTCCATGTCAGAAAAACCAAAAAGATTATAGAATTCATGATTGAAGGCACTGCCTGATGACGTCATCTTTCCCTTTCAACTGTACATGTGTCTTGATTTAAACATTTATTTTTACAGAGTTTAAAAGTGTAGTGACGCCCTTGGGCATACACGTGGTTCACTAGTGCAATGATAACTGATGTATCTTATTAACAGTGAAGTGGCTACTTGGGATTTTAGCCTAAATTGAATTAGGTTTTTCGTTTACATTAGATATTCGGATTATGCCTACATGAGATAAAATAAAATATGTTTATTAGCAATTTTTCAGTTATCTTTTTATAGAAACAACAAAATCTAAATATAGATATGCTACTGTATTTTATTTGAAGAAATTGATATTTTTGCATGTTCTATACTTCGTTAGTAATTAGTGAACAAATACTTATCCAAACCTGCAAGACATGCAGTACGGGGCGTATATTTAAAATAAACTGAATGTAAATTGGAAATTATGCAAAGTTTAAAAATGTATCAGTTGCAGGCTGCAAGTCATGTAGTTATCTTTAATTGGCATATGCTCGTATTTGCAATAAATTTTGGTTTTGTTTTTAATGCAGTTGATTTGAAAATAATAAAATCATAAGATTAGTTATAGTTTATAAAAACAATTTATAAAAATCCAGAAAGCAATTTCATAGCAATATATTTCAGAAATTTCTTCATTAAATTTAGGAATTAGTTGTAAATAAAATGTCACTATTAAATGTGACTTTTTTCCTATAACTGTATTCATGCACCAAACTTGAATTGCAATCGGAAATTTAAAAAAAAATAAGTTAATGTAAAACCAGTGCAGCTTACCTGTTAATTTATGAAGCCGTTTTACAAGTATTTCAATTTTTTGAATTGAATTTGTTAATTCAGTTGAATTACGTATTTGCTTATGTTTTCATTGGTAGTAGTTCACTGGGACTTTCTCCTGAAATTGTTCACTGCAACTGCACTGCAGGAACAAGATGTTTTTTGTTACTTTGATCAATATATAATAGCTATGGGTAATTGATAACCGTCGATCTTATTGGTCCGTGATTAAGAGCTGGCAACTGTTTTTCTGTGCATGTGAACGAATTGAAAATTATCAGAGCTCGATTAAATCGTCAACAAAATCGTGTTGGTAGATGCATGTGAACGTATATGGCCTTTTAATAGCTGTTTTTCTCATTTTTACAATTTTACTTTTCTATTATTATGAAATACATAATGAGACAAGCAAAGCCAAAGAAATGTCTACGGTCATTAACCTAAATGCAATACTCTAATTAATTGTAATAGAAAAGCTATTTTAAGAAAATGAGCATGGTTATACATTAATGATAGATTCGTATACTGTTACTCAACTTTGGAATTCTCGAAATCCATTAAAATGTGTAATTGGAATACCTACGAGATGGGAAAAGACGTAGCAGATGTTTAATTTGAAAATTTAATATTCATGACAATTCATTTTCTTTTCTATTAATAGTGGCTATACCCTGTTCAACAAATGAATAATTTGTTTGATTACAATGCACCAGTTAGAAGGAAGAACCTGATATATAAATCATGGTTGATGCATGATCATTTGGACCGGATCATTTACAGTCAATAATTAATCAGAATTAACTAGCCAGTAGGGATTTTAAGTAGTAATTATGGGAAATTTAATTGCTCTTGCTATGGTGTTTTATAATTTTCCAAATTAACATTAAAAATTGTCAAGTTGGCATAACCACAAATTTCCAGAGCGTTGAAGAAATTAGTTTCATTATTTTAATTAAATAATATTGCTACAAGTGTGTAAAAGTGTGTACATTTTAGTCAGCTTTAGTTTCCTGACCATGAATTCTAAAAATGAATATTTTATAAAATTTTAAGAAGATACATTACGGTATATTTTTATTTATTTATTTCTTAAAAGGAATTAGTAGATCTTTTGGAAGAAAGTATATAAATGAAAATATTTAATTTATTGTGGAATTTCTTTAAAATCAAGTTCATTTGCTTCATTCTATCTGTAATATTATGTAATACTTTTAAGTAGCTCTTATTGTATTGAAAACTATTCAGCCTATTTTATATTGAATGTCATCTAGTCATAAAACATTAATGCAAGAGTCGAGTTTCCCAGCCAGGCTCTTATTAATTTTTCATATAAGAAATAGTTTGGAATGATAGGTGATCCATTGATTTATTTCAGTAAAATGTACAAACTCCAATGCATTTAATTGGCCATGGAGAAGAAGCAAGATTGATGCAAGTGCATTTAGCATTACTTTCAAGTACGGAAATGAAAAAAAACCTAATCAATAGCTAACGGAGGAAACCATTTTTTATATAATCTAGTTACTTGTGAAACTGGGATGCCTAGCAATACTTGTTTGTAGGTTATATCAAATCAACTATAAATTAAAGGACTTTTTTAAATGGGTGCAAAATGTTTTTGGTGATTGTAAATGCTTGCATAAATTCAATCCAATTTAACTCAGTACCCTACGATCAGCTGCTAGCATATAATGATTATGATGCCATTTGTAGCGGGTTATCTCACTATCAGGAGGATACTCCCACGTCATAAATCAATGCCGAAATAGTTGTCTGCTACTAGACTAATCATGTTTAAATTAGAAGTAAATGATCCTACACTAATTAAGTAATAGGACATGTTTCGTTTTAAATTATATATTTGGCGTGTCTGATTGTATTTTATTGAAAAAAACCTATACTCATGGCAGGGGTTATATTGAGTGCAGAATATTTCTACCATCTGTTGATCAGTTTTTCTGCTAGAATTATTAGCCTGATTCATTGCAAGCAATTGGCGAACACTACCTTCAAATTAAAACTTGCTGAAATACCCACACTCCAGTAAAATAATTATTTCAATTCAGTATGATTGATGTATACCTATAATTAACGCTTATTAACAGCTACATTGATGGATCAATAATGTTCTGTATCCAATTCTAATTTTGGCCTGCCCTATATTTTCCTTTAATTTAATTTAAAAAAAAGGATTTAGCAAAGAAGGAAAAATATTTATTATGCAATAAAGAATTGTATGCACCTTTTCACCGACAATGTGAGTTCTCGGCATAAACAAATGCAAAATGAAAAAAAAAATTTGTAGGATAGGGATTATATCACAATAATTATAAAATGACAACTTACAAAAAAAATCAAAAAAGAAAGCAAAAAAAACATTTCCCGATGAAAATGCTATTTAATTTCGAAATGCATTTATTTCTTCAAAACTGTTACATTTCGAAATTAAATAGCATTTGCTTGGGGAAATTTTCCTCTCTGGGAAGTTTCATATTGCACTAAAGAAAGAAAAATGTTTTTTCAAGCAAGTGGTAGGAACATTGGCAATATTTCATAAGGGCACTTATCCAGTATTTCAAACGAAAACTATTTACGATTATTCCTTTACAGTAAACTATCCCTGGAACTATCCAGAGATAGTTTAATGTAAAGGAATATCTGGAACTATCCAGAGATAGTTTAGTATTAAAGGAATAATTGTGAATAGTTTTCGTTTGAAATAATGGTTAAGTTGCACTTATGAAATATTGCCAATGTTCCTACCACTTGCTTGGAAAAACATTATTTCTTCTTTAGTGCAATAATAGTGGCAAGGCTAAGTGTGCAAAGTGTGAGTACTGAAGCTATTCCACAAAATTTCCATCTGAAGACAAATGCAAAGAGTATTATTCTTGAGGAGGGTATTTCTTTTACCATACAACTCTGCAACGGAAATTAATTTCTTGTTACTGTAACATTGGTTAAATTCCCTAGGAGCTGAAAATAAATACAAAAAAATATTCAGTAATTAATTGAACCAAATGGGACTAGAATATCCCAGTACAAAAAAAACCTGCAGTTCCTTTGCAGTGCTGCATTTTTCTGAACACTTATGAAACAAAAGCCTACATAATTTGTGCAGTTTTTCTGTAAAAAAAACGTGCAAGGTTTTCTTTTCTACAGTTTTTCTGCATTTTCATACAGTATTTTTTGGTTTTTTTTCTGTAGTTTTGTTTTGCAGTTTTTCGGTATCACTAGAATGTAGAAAAAATGCAGAAACACAATGGAAAGATTACAAAGAATACTGTATATAAATTGCAGAAAAACTGTAGAAAATAAAACATACACATTTCTTGCACAAAAACTGCACAAATTATGTAGAATTTTGTAACATAAATGTTCAGAAAAACTAGTTTTTCTGTTGTTTAAGACTACAAATACACTGCAGAAAACTCGAATTTACTGCAGGAACTCCTTACAACCATTCAAAAGTTACTTACGAAAACTATGAGTGTGGCAAAAGCGGTTGTCCTCATTTACAAGACTCAACTTGTATGAGCAGTAACCACCCCGACTTTGAAGATTCGACCCAGATTTTCAAGTCTCTTGTGTCTCAGACTGCCGAACACAGTACATAATATTCGCTGACTCCTTAAAAATGGTAATATTCCTAAAAGTCCGCATAATATATAAAAAAATGAAAACAAACTTTTTTTAAACAAAAATCTTTTTTGCTGTTACCAGGAAGTTTTATTCCCAATGCCATCTTCTACGTCAAAGACAGGACTCACAAGGTCGTCTTCAGGATATATGTTGCCAAATTCAATGATATGCCAGTTGAATGTGTACAGAGATTTAACTCGCTTCTAAATAAAAGCAAAATAATGAACATTGCCAACACAGAATATTTCAACAATGCATAAATCCTTACTCTGGTGATGGCAGTAGATTCCATCTTTACAACATTGTAACTGCTATTATTGTCATTGCTCTCATCATTGGACATGATGATTATATTTCCTTCCTATTTTAAAACAAAAATGGGAATCAAATATATTGGTGACCAATTAAAAAGAGTGTTGACTAACCGTGGAAGAACATGTCGATGGCTTAAAATGAGATAATTGTACTATTGTGAGCCCGGAAATGTCCCCAATGAACCAAAAGTAACAGAAATTAATTTAACCCATAATTGTTTAAGTTACAGAAGTGAACAGTAGCGAATAAGCCACAAGTTGTCATTTTTAAAAGTTACAAGTGGTGACTAATACAATTCGTCAGATTACATTTTAAAAATTTCTCTAGACTTAATTTTTATTTTTTAAAAAAGTGGCCAATTTGACAATTTTCGTTCAGTTTTTTTTGCATTTTATTTTTTTCAACAGGCAAACTGATAGATGTGCATGCAGATGCCTAACTTCACACTTAAGTTATTACACTTTCCTACAAACTTAATCAAAGTCAAACCAACGAATTTGCATTTTTAAGTCTTTTATTTATAAAATTACTTAATTAATTTATACTAATTTAATTATTTAACAAAAATTAGCACATTTCCTATAAACTATATATATTGTTTTATATATTCACCAAATTTCAGTTTATTTTACCATTGTTTATTTCTAAATTATACCATTTTTCCATAAAAAGCAACTTTTGGCTTATTCGTTGCTTCTGAATTAAGCCATCGATATATAGTAACCAAGACATGTACGTTAGTGATGTGAAGTGTTGAAAAAGATAAGTGTCTATGGTCTACCCAAATGCTTTCCCAGTAAAATATTCTTAAAACTCTCTCAATCAGTTATATGCTGTGTATAATAATAATATTGTAGCTCCTTCATAACACTAGAATTCCACAATTCCAGTAGGTTTTATGGACCTTCCCTGGGTTGAATTCCGGATAACTCAGGGCTCACGTTTGAAATAAGAACCACTCCACTCTATATAGTGATGTATTTTAATACTCACTTTTATTACAAAATGGGATTTACTCCCAACTCTGGCTTATATAATTACATGATCTTAGTCCCCAATATTGCTTCAGTATTACTATTTTTTAAATTAGTTTTAACTGCATACTTGAGTCCTTTATGGCTAAGAATAATCATATCCTATACTTACTTGCTAATCCAACGTTTATTTTCCACCAATTTTATCCTGACCAAAATCCAGACTGGCCAACTATCTCGAAAACAACTATTTATAAGATGTCGACGTCAGCTGACCTATGAAAGAATTCAGCCTGAAGGCTGAATATCTTTCCCAGGCAGCTGACCTTAAATTTGCATAAACATAATTTTTATGTAATTTAATAGTATGTAATTTAATAATTAATCTGGCCACTTGCCAGATTAATCACATTTTGGAGGGAAAAACACTCAAATTTTACATTTCCCTCCCTCAAAAATAAAAACAGTTAGAAAAATGCTGAAAAGTTTAAATAACAATAATGAAGGGGGGTGTAATGGAATTTTTCTAAAAGGTGGGGGGGGGTGCCACAAAGAGGTAAGGGGTAACCCCCCCTCCTTCCCAGCAAGTACCACACTGTGTAATAAAGGCTTACAACAAACAGAATTTTAAATCGAAGGACAAAAAATGCAAAGGATTCTTGGTTCATTTAACTCAACAAACTTGGTTTCTTTGACCATTAATTCAAAAAAATGAAATTTTTATAAAATTTTAAGAAGCTGCATTATATTTTCACTAATTTATTTTTTAAGTATATATATCGCATGGGTAGCCGGTTTATTGCTCTGATAACAAACCACCACGGGAAT
>JAQIXP010003151.1:0-13587 GCA_034700285.1 Proteroiulus fuscus
CGGCCGTTGGGCACGATGAATTCCACCTTTGGCCGGTAGGTGACCATCATCACCTCTTCGTTCACCTTGTAGGCATCAGTGACTTCAACGTCGGGACAGGTCAGCAGCTCAAGAAACTGCTCCAGAGTCGAGACACTATAATCTTTAAAATACCGGTAACATATAGCACATTTCAGTGCAGCTGCGTCTGCTGGTAAATCACAAGTACCATCGTGACAGGACCAGCACACCTTCTGACAATTATAAAGGCAGTCTTGTCATATCCTAAAACATTTACATTAATTATTTATTTATGCTGAGCATCCCTTATACACAAACACATAACTAGAATATATATATATATATATTAACCTTTCAGACAATTCCAACAGAAGTATGATGTGTTGAAGAAAGCTGCCATCGATGTCAGCACGACATAGTGTTGATTGTAGTGCAGTACTGGCAAAGGTTTTAGGCAGGTCTCTGGTCCAGTAAAAATTCTGTCAAAGTAGTCCTGCAGCCTTTTGGTTGCAGGAAATTCTGGAACACTTGGGCCTCTGGTACACCACATGGATAATGTGGGTACAGCTGGCACAGCTTTAGAGCCTTGTCATGTTGGTATATATGCTCCCCCAACATGATCGTCTTTTTCTTTGTCAGCAAATACTTTTTACGATCTTTTTCCTCGATGGTATTGTTTGGTTGCTTGGTGTACTTCCAATGGGCTTTAGCCACCACAATAGCCCGAGCAAGACACATCTTATCGGTGTTGTTGATTGTCGTGATTGCACACCTTTTTGTCTTCAACCATTTGACCAACTCAAGAAAGATACGGTTACAGCAGCTCCCGTGAATAGTCCAGCCTGCACCTGGTCGAGGCATGATGGTCCGCACGATGTCCAATACTACGCCTTGGCCTTCCAAGCCCATGTTGCCATTGCTTTGGTCTGCCTTCATGAACTTTTAAATAACACGTACCCCCGTAAGTTCATTCACCTGCATGTATGTCATGTTGATGGCATTTTTCCAGGCTGCACTGTTCATATAGAACCTGATCATGTCGTTTGGCCGCATACCTAGGGACACCTGTCTGATGGCTGCATCCAAAACCCGTGTAACGTTGGTATAATAATCAGGAGAGGCCGTTTTCCCTAGGTTGCGGAACTCAATATTATAAGCTTGGGTTTCCATCTGGAACTTTGAAGAGTAGCCACGTATGCCCTTTCGTAACTTAAAGTGGGTTTGGGGGTTGAATGCTGCTGTTGATGTTGGGGGTGCAGGTGGTTGAATAAATGATGGTGGTGGAGATGGCAATCGAGTTGGCGTATCAGGTGGTGTTGCTGGTATTTGGCCTCCCCGCTGTGATGTAGCATCCTGGTTCTTTAGAAGCTCATCCATCCATGTTAGATCTGATTTGACACCCGATGGTACTAGCTCTCCTTCTGCACTGGAGTCAACCCTCTGCTCAGAGTCGAGCATATGCCTCAGCAACTCTTGAAATGTGGTATCAGGGTGATATCCAACTTGATATGGGCCAACGTCTGGACTCGCTGTGCCCCCAAAATCATTAGCAGTCCCGCCAACTTCCCTGACAACTGGCATAGACAGATCGACATTGGGACCCCACGCGAGTAGCAGGTCCAGCACAATTTCAACGTCCCAGATGAAACGGTATTTGGGGGTTAGAGGCAAACACCGCCACACGGCCTGTAACAAACAGACGACCAGAGGGTGTGAACCAACGCGATGTCCACCCACGGTCTGGAGGTGATATGAGAGCGCCGAACGTGAGGTGTTCAGTGAAGAATACCCGTTCCCAGCGGTGAGTCTGGACTCTAGGAAATTGAGGATGGTGTTCAGCAAATCTTCCTCCGTGACCAAAACCTTGTCACCAGTGAAAAGGCGCCAACATGCCATGACAGCGACTTCACAAGGAGATGCTCTACCACAGCCGTGCGTACGACAGACGGGGGAGCCGGCCGCTCACCCGTGCCACCAAGAGGCGCAAGGATGCCGCCAGTGGGTGTGACCTGCAATGAAAGGGCGAGAACAGTAAGTCCGGGGACGGCCCAAAACTTAAGGGAGGCAAGCAACAAAGCACCTGAAAACATGGAAACCATGCTTGGGCGGGCCAGTCAGGGACGACCAGGATCATCTCCGCCTGCTCCGCGACCAGCTTGCGCAGGACACACGCGACAAGTGCAAATGGGGGAAGGCATAACCCACGACCCCTAGGGGACCGTAAAAGCGTCCACCACCTCGGCCCCAATAGCCGGACCCCAGGAAAGAAAACGTGCGCATTTGGCAGTATCTGCCGAAGCGAACAGGTCTATAACGGGGCAACCAAACGTCCCACAGACCTCTTCATAAACCCTATAATTGAGACCCCAGTCTGAGTCATCACGTTCCCTGCGTGATTTAAAATCAGCCTCCACCTTGTCCTTCCCAGACAAATAGGAAGCGTGAAGCCAGAGGTTCCGCTCCTCGCAAAAAGCCCAGACCATCTTGATGACCACCAAGAGCCGTGCAGAATAGGAACCCCCATCTTGCAAACGTGAGCCAAGGCAGTCGTATTGTCCATGCGGACCAAAATGCTGCAGTCCCGCACATCGGAACACCAAAGGTGCAAGGCGCACAAACAGGCCAACAACTTTAAAATGTTGATGTGAAAAGGCTGGGTCGCTACATCCCAGTGACCATTGGCTTGCTTATCGCCCCAGACGGCACCCCACCCCACAGGACAGGCATCAGTCTCAAGGACCAAGTCATAGGAGTCATGATGCAATTTTGCACCAGAAAAAGCAAGGTGGTCAAGCCACCACTCCAGGTCTGCACGACCATAGGGGGAGATCGACCAAAGGGAATCATAAGACCCCCAGGCACTCCAAGGCACGAATGCAGTCCCATTCAATGCACCACATATGGACACGTCCATACGTAAAGGCGGGCGTGGCCGCTGTCAGGCCCCCAATGACCTGAGATAAGGCGTGGACCGTAACATAGTCAGGCAACAAAACCTCTCTAATCTTCTTGGAGAGGGACAACACTTTTTGCTCAGGAAGGGTAACAGTCATGGACAATGAATTAAAAATAAACCCCAGGTACTCGATGGAGCAAGAGGGCTCCAAAACAGACTTTTCATAACGTATGGTGAACCCCAGGGACTCCAGCAAAGCAATAGTCACCCGAATGTTTTCCCTGCATAACCCTAAGGTAGCGCCCAACAACAAAATGTCGTCAAAATAAATTACAGAGAGAAACCCCTGACTGCGTAGGTGTGTGAGCACCGGACGCAAGAGCTTGGTGAAAACGATTGGCGCGCAGGACAGGCCAAAAGGTACAACACTAAACTGACATCTAGTGGACCCCCAGTCAAAACATAAAAATTTTTGATGTTTAGGGCAAACCGCTATGCAATGATATGCATCGGCCAGGTTGAGTTTGGCCAGGTACTCCCTCTTTTGCAGGAGAGAACAGACAGTACATCTGTCATCTAACTTAAAAGGGGGGCGACTACAAATTTATTCAATTCAGACAGGTTTAGGATCAACCTGATCGAGCCGTCTGGCTTGGGCACTGAGAAGATCGGTGAAACGAATTGGTTGGGAGCAGGCCTAACAGCCGCAATCGCGCCCCGGGCTAATAAAACACCAATCTCCAACGCAATCAGGGCAGCACCCTGGACGGAAAATTGAACAGGCCTAACAGGTCGCCACATCAGCAGGGGGGCTTTAAAAGGGATGTAAAAACCCCTAACAATCTCGAGCACAGACTCGGGGGCCCCAAGGGCAACCCAGGCCCCACAAAAAAGGCAAATGGCCGGCAACTCTACTCACCACAGGTGTGATCACTTCTGGGAAGTGGATGGCAACGGCTGGGGCGGCTGCTGGACCGGTTGGTTGTTCTGGCGGCACCCTCACCCTGACCGGCGGTTGTAATAACTGTTGTTGTTGTTGTTGCTGTTGTTGTTGTTTTGCCAACGGGGACCCCTCGTCCGGAGGATGGGCCCCCTGACCATTTTTTGACTGGTCATAGCGGCGGTGGTACGGATGATTTCGCTTACCATCGCCCGGAGGTTTTGGTACCAACGCCGGCAAGTTCTTGACTTCCGCACATGCACTACGGAGGTCATCACCAAACAGGAAAGCCGACTTTGGGTAAGCCCGGTCGCACAGGGCCGCCATTTGCGAATTCAGAAAAGGCTTAATGGCTGCACGATGTTCCTCTGACAGTTGTCGAAAAAGCTATGCACTAACCAAGGCACCCGCAATCAAATCAGAGAGAATACTTGCGAATTCTGGTGGCATGGACAAGGTACATAGTGACGACATGGAGCGCATCAAGGTGACCATAGAAATAGACAGCAACCGTTGTTTCTTTTGAAAAACACGATCCATGGCGAGGCTGGGGCCCAACAAGGCATGCCGAATTTCATCATTTAAGATGGGCACTGCTAAAGGCTTGGCATTCAGTGGAACAATGTACTTTTCCCCAAGTGATAAAGTCGCGGCCGGCATCAGGGCAGCAACCGTGTTTAAAAAAGGCCTAAGCACGTCCTCAGGTAACTCTGGTCCATATTCTGGAAGAGCGTCTGCAACTTTAAAAAGTTCAGCGTAGGCCTCCACCCCTTGCAAGGCGGGAACAGTGGACTGGTCCACCGCAGCCGGGACGATAGGCACAACAACAGGTGGCGCTGGAGGTCCCAAAGTTTGTACCAGACCGCATGCAAAATCGTCCGATAAAGGGTTGAGAACCCCATTTGCCGCACCCACATGCACGTAGTCGGCCGAGCGTGAACGCGACCTGGAATCATCTGAGTCCATAATGTAGTCCGCACTGTTCGACCGCGAACGGGAACACGAACGGTGGCCGGGCGGCCACATGATCTCCGTAAAATGGGTAAAAGACGCCACTAGGGCATCCAGCCTGGCTTCCAAAGCCAACATTTCAGGACGAACGGATAATTCGGGAGCAGCCCCAAGGGGCGCAGACACGTCTTGCATCGGGGGAACCGAGTCACCCACGGACTTAGGCATGGCTGCCCAAAAGAAAAGCAAGGTAAGTCCCCATAAAAAGATACAAAATATCTCGGAAAATCAACACGAAACAAACAATTAATACTCACCAAAAAGTAGTTTTTGAAGCGAGGAATTCGTGAACGTCCGAGCGCGATGGACACAAAACATCTAATGACGATTAGTCAGCATGGTCTTATGCCATTGGCCTATGATGCCATCGATGACAAAATTCTGTCATCGAATGTCGGCGACAAAAATGAAAGGTTGTTTTGCGTCTGCGTATCCACAGTGTTCCTTGAATACCCAGTCGCAAAACTTATCACGGGCACTCGACATCGCATCAGTTTTAAAAATTTTGCGAGATTCCGGTGTGCCATCCTCATGCTGCACCACCACGAGGTTGACCTTATGCACCCTAGTCTCCTGCATTGCCTCAATGTCAAAATAGAAAACTTGGGGCTTGGGCAATGGTCGCTTTGGAAATTTAATCTGAGGTGCAAGCAGTGTCTGTGGCTTTTTCTTCCTCTGAACGGCCAGCGGCGTTGATAATCATCTGCTGCTTGTGACACAGATGGTGATGAGCTACCATTTCCAAACAGTAATCACACTTGCGTTTACCGCACTTGTGATCACTGTGGGCAGTCATCTGCAAATGGCAGACCCGGCAGTGCTGAATCTGTGCACATGTACCGTTGGCCTTGTGTTTTTGTAGGCACAGAATATCTTTAAAATACCAGTAACATATAGCACATTTCAGTGCAGCTGCATCTGCTGGTGAATCACAAGTACCATCGTGACAGGACCGGCATGCCTTCTGACAATTATGAAAGTCAGTCTTGTCATATCCTAAAACATTTACATTAATTATTTATTTATACTGAGCATCCCTTATACACAAACATATAACTAGAATATATATATATATACTAACCTTTCAGACAATTCCAACAGAAGTATGATGTGTTGAAGAAAGCTGCCATCGATGTCAGCACAACATAGTGTTGATTGTAGTGCAGTACTGGCAAAGGTTTTAGGCAGGTCTCTTTTCAAGTAAAAATTCTGTCAAAGTTAGCCTCTGCACTGTAGACAATCAGCCGGTAGCCTTTTGTTTGCAGGAAATTCTGAAACACTTGGGCCTCTGGTACACCACATGAATAGTGTGGGTTGACCCCTGCCTGCTGGCACAGCTTTAGAGCCTTGTCATGTTGGTATATATGCTCCCCCAACATGATTGTCTTTTTCTTTGTCAGCAAATCCTTTTTATGATCTTATTCCTCGATGGTATTGTTTGGTTGCTTGGTGTACTTCCAATGGGCTTTAGCCACCACAATAGCCCGAGCAAGACACATCTTATCGGTGTTGTTGATTGTCGCGATTGCACACCTTTTTGTCTTCAACCATTTGACCAACTCAAGAAAGATACGGTTACGGCAGCTCCCGTGAATAGTCCAGCCTGCACCTGGTTGTGGCATGATGGTCCGCACGATGTCCAATACTACGCCCTGGCCTTCCAAGCCCGTGTTGCCATTGCTTTGGTCTGCCTTCATGAACTCTTGAATAACACGTACCCCCGTAAGTTCATTCACCTGCATGTATGGCATGTTGATGGCATTTTTCCAGGTTGCACTGTTCATATAGAACCTGATCATGTCGTTTGGCCGCATACCTAGGGACACCTGTCTTGTGGCTGCATCCAAAACCCGTGTAACGTGGTATAATAATCAGGAGAGGCCATTTTCCCTAGGTTGCGGAACTCAATATTATAAGCTTGGGTTTCCATCTGGAACTTTGAAGAGTAGCCACGTATGCCCTTTCATAACTTAAAGTGGGTTTGGGGGTTGAATGCTGCTGTTGATGTTGGAGGTGCAGGTGGTTGAATAGGTGATGGTGGTGGAGATTACAATCGAGTTGGCGTATCAGGCGGTGTTGCTGGTATTTGGCCTCCCCGCTGTGATGTAGCATCCAGGTTCTTTGGAAGCTAATCCATCCATGTTAGATCTGATTCGACACCCGATGGTCCTAGCTCTCCTGCACTGGAGTCAACCCCCTGTTCAGAGTCGAGCATATGCCTCAGCAACTCTTGAAATGTGGCATCAGGGTTGGCCTCGAAGTCCTCCGGCATATAATGGTCCTTGGGTGGTGAGCCCTGGTGCCGGCTGGTGGATGGTCTCTGACTGTCTTTGGCATATTTACATCTTGGTTTCTGAGGTAGGAAAAGGCCAGGTAGCTGCCGGGGTGCAGGTGCTTCTGCCTGGTGACTTGTCGACGGTTGCTGACCATCATCAGCATAATAACAGCCCAGTTGCCGAGGTAAGAAAAGGCCGGGTGGCTGCCATGGTGCAGGTTCTTCTGACTGGCGACTCGGCGACGGTTGCTGATCATCATTGGCATAGTGACAGCCGGGCTCCTGGGGTATAAAAAGGCCTGGTTTTGGCCGGGGTGCAGGTACTTCCAACTGGCGGCTCATTGACAGTTGCTGACATAGCATAGTGACAGCCTGGCTGCCGAGGTAGGAATAGACCTGGTGGCTGTTGAGGTGCTGGTGGCTGAAAAATTGCCTTATCGAAGGCCAGCATCTTTGACTTAATGTCCGGGTCGACCATTTCCCAGGGTGGCGACTTGGGTATGGTACGGGGTGGCATGATGCATACAGTGCGGGGCGGTGTGGCTCGGCACCGGACTGTTGCCATACGCTGTTGACGACGTTCAGCCCGTAGTTTTATGGCAGCCCGTCTTTTCATCTCAAAAGCAGCTGCATCATAAATAACAGAGCACTCGTCAATGGCATGGCAGAGTGCTTCTTCACGACACTGCTCTTTTTCACGTTGTCGTTTTAATGCTGCCTGCCTCTTCTTTTCGATGGCCACAGCATCATAGAGGGCTGGTCTGGTAACAACAGGAGGCGATGGAGACAGTTGCCAGTCATCATACATGGCCTCCGGTATACTGTCCACTAAGCTTCCATCCGGCTTAGCATGTTCTGGGTTCTCGGGGACAACTTTCCCATCTTCCCATGAAAATATGCTGGATACATTGTCATCTGTATCACTAATGGACTCCCATGTCCAGGACTTATTATTACTAGCCATCTGTAAATAATATTTTTATAACACCCTAATATATTAGTAACTCATAATAAAAACAATTTTATTAAATTTTGGGTCACCCTGTATCAAGGTTAACACATGCGTGCATGCTATGTAGTGTATATGCCCTAACCTCTCTTCTATAATAGGCCTACTTTGAAATATACATATATTGCAAAATTCTAATTTTTAAATTTTGGTGTCATTCTGTACAGTGGAAAACGTGTGCGTGCATCCTACTTAGCATACATGCCACTACTCACATATTATATCTATTTTTAATACGTTTTTATAAAAAGAGCTATTTTATTAAAAAATCAATTTTTTGTAACCCTGTATCAGAAAATACATGCGGGCGGGCATCCTACGTAAGGAATTATATCTAAATCCTATTCTTTAAATCATATACAATTGACAATATTAAATTAACATATTCATAACTTTTTCTTACCTTTTTCTTGTTAGTTTAGTTGACTGTAAACACAAACACTGCAATGGCTGTAGCACAAAGCACTTATAACTCCCTGAAGAAATCACAACACTGTATAGCACTGAAAACTGATGTGATGTGAACACTCTGAAGAACTGCAGAGGAATGGGACCCATGTATACATGCATGACATATTCTAGCTTCTGCTTATAAATCACCAGCATGTGACTATTACACACACCTTTTTGTCCATGTATTTTCAATGGCAACCATAGGTTAGCATTGGACATTGGACATTGTTAGTTATCTTTGTATAGGCCTATTTTATAGACCTATACACTTACTCTGTATAGCGCCCCCTATACTTATTATATAGGACGTGTGAGGGAGTAACTTTTTCGTTTGGTGTTGGGTCGGTCTCGCTGTGTGGGGATCGCGCACCCACCGCCTACTCAGATCCGGGAAATCAATGTAATCGAAGCAGTAGTTGAATATTAACTAAAACTATATTTTAATTCTACTTGTGAATACGGTACATTTCTGTGTACCACACTTCTTTTTCGAAACCCTATTCAGTCGGGTTTGGGGCATGGCTATGCCTGGCCGATGCCGTGGTCTGATCGAGACTGCTTTATTTCAGTTACCTGGATTGACCAGGTAACCTTCGTTTCCCCCATTACGGACGAGTTCATTGGGCAGCCTAAACAAACAATGGGGAAGGAATTCGGTAATTTCAGCTCATTTGCATAATCGCAGCAAATGAGATGCCTGGGGAAAAGGTCAAACCTCACACCCCCCACTTATCGGACGCTTCGTCCCGAAGCGTTAAAACGGGTACGGGTTGGGGACGAAAGAAGTGCGGCGTACAATCAGAAACAAAATTCAAAATTTCAAAAATAACAAAAATCATGACAGGCACATCGGAATGACTCCTGTCATTCGGAAACATACACTCGACGTGGTCTGTGACGATGTAGCTCGGCAATGGACTTCGTTGAAGAGCTCAGTTGAGCAATCGGGTTCCGGTCGGTACAGAACTTCGTTGATCGGCTTGGCTTGGAATGGCAACGGACTTCGTTGTCGGTCTTTGATCTCTCGGGTTGAGTACTGCAACGGACTTTGTTGACAGACTTCTGTGATCAGCGGTTACGGTCTGGTCGGTAGATCTTGGGACTGCTGGGCTAGGTACGGCAACGGTCTTCATTGACGGACAGCGGGCAGCGCCCATGATCGATTCAGAACATCCTCGGCTCTTCCCGGGTTTCGGGGTACGTAGGAGATGGTTGGAGCTGGAGGCAACATCAACAGACATCGCTGATGAGCAGCGCAGTTCCTCTGGAACGGTTGTATCGATAGGTCCTCGGCTCCCGGGTTTTGGGGTACATCGTGGCTGCTCGGCACGGTGCTTAACGGCAACAAACTTCGTTGACGGTTGTGGACCTTGAGGAGTGGTTCGTTTGAGTGGACTGCATCTGGCAGTCACTGTTGATTCGGGATTTCCATGGCTCCCGGAAATCGGGGTACATCTTGGACGGCTGCGCTTTCTCGATGTGGGTCCTTGCGATCGACAGGTAACGTTTCTGAAGGATTCACAAGGCACACACGGATTCGGATGATATCTCCCGGTGGAGAATATTTCTCGCAGTCGTCGGTTTATACGCGGTAGCACTTCACGGAGCACTGTTTCGCGATTACCATTCATTAGCACTTGATGAGGATCGTTCTCATCACGCGCACACGTTTGCACACTTTGGTCGATGAAGACCCGGCTGAGTTTCACTTGTAAAGGTGACGGAGTTCGTGGCAAAGGTGAGGTGGGCGAAGACAGACGTAGTCGGAGTCGTAGACGTAATCGGAGTCATAGCCGGAGTCGGTTTTGGTTTGAGCGGCGATTTTTCCGCTGTTTTTGTTTTCTCCTCAGTATCGGCAAACGAGTTTTCGTCTTCTCTAGAGATAGTTTTGCAGGAGAGTTCGATCTCTGCAACGGACGAAGATGACGGCACGGGCGGTGGCAATACTGTTGATGACAGAAGAAGCTTTTCCGTTGATTCTTCTGCTTCGGAGACGAATTTTTGCATTTCCGGCTGTGTTAAATGCTCGAGCAATTCAGCCCAGAAATAAACGGCTGGTCCGCGTTGGTCGACGACGAGATGTGCTTTCATGCCAAAATCATTGCCTAGGATCGGCACATGAATTCCTCGTTCAGGCCCGGACATCACGTAGAACTCGTGCGGGATTGTTCTATCACGTAGTCGAATTTGGAGGTGGATGGTTCCTTTCATGTGAATAATTTCCCCGTTGGCAGACATGATTTGTGGTTTTGCAGTCGTCTCGATCGGCACACGCAAATGTTTCACGAATGAGTCGGGAATCACTGAAACACTAGCGCCGGAGTCGACTAAAGCCATCGTAGTTTTTCGGTTGAGGCGCACACAAACGGATGGTAAGCCCCCACTGACTTTTGACGTATTCTTGACAAGACGTCCTTGTCCGGTGTTTCCGTTCACTAGGTTCAATTCATCAACTCGGTGTAGTATGGTGGAGTCATCAATAAGCGATACACGTTCAACATCAGATTTGTCGGAGTCGTTAGCGTAATGATTCCACATCAGTCCAGTGACGGATGCGTCGTCATCTTCTTCACTTGTCGAGGATAACTCACGAGTTTGTGCAGCTTCTTGGGTGCGCTTACATTCTTTTTCCTTCTCAAGGTACAGCTTGGTTCGTTCCGTGAGCGGTCGTTTGCAATTTCGAGCAATGTGGCTGGTTTTACCGCAATTGTAACACGTAGGTCCAGCTTCAGCATTGGTCGTCTTTAATTTTGTCCCGGTTGCTGTCACTGGGCTTTCGGTTGGAGAGGTTGTCGGTACAGCTTGGGGAGGCACGGCTGCTTCCTTTGGATTTGAGGTAATGGACGATGACTTTTCGCATTTGACTTTTAAAGTCCCGGTCGTGTTGGCGGCCTCTTTGGTTTCTCGATCAATGTGGTCGTTGGCGTCCGTTTTGCCATCGTACGTCGGTAGCGTAGGCCAAATTTCCATTTGTGCAGAAGTCGGAGCAAGAACAGGTGAATCCGGCGGTGCTTGCATCTGTACTTGTTGCAAAATCTGAAGAAACTGCTGCGACTGCATCTGCAACATCCCCTGCATCACGAAAAGCAGGTCATCTGCTGTCAGATTCGGATTTGCAAGCTGCGGAAGAGCAATCGGAATCGGTGGCAGCATCAGTGATTGAATCACGAACGGTGGATTCTGCATCAGCAATAATGTCGGTTGCGGAATCACGGGCGTTGGATTCAGCATCGGTGGTGGATTTGGCGGCAAAAGCGGACTCTGTGACGGCGGTGTTGCCATGATGGACGATGTCGTTTGCTGCGATCCAGGCAAATCGAATATATCCGCTTGTTCGTAATTTCGGCGTCGGATACGGTAATGTCACAGAAAGCGGTTGATCTGGCTTCTATCGTGATTCGTTGCCCAAAGCACGACATTTTGCTTCAACCTGAGTGAAACTCGATGTGAAAATCCTCGGCGGTACTGGACGAACGGTTCCAGTGGCAGATTCTACAACTTCACTGTCGGATGGTCGAAGACGGGATGGAGCTAAGTCGTCAACTCCTACGGTAGAGCTGCGGTGGCTTCGGAATTCGTATTGCGTTCCTGGATCGTCCGTAGATGTAACGGTCGTCTCGGGCGTCGGATCCAGTCTTCGGGTGGTTTCGGTTGCACTCAGTATCGATTCCCTTCCGATCGGGTCGATTCGGTAAATGCAGGCCACTTAAAGAACGAATTTTCCAGTAGCAATTCAAATTTCGTAATTTTCGCCCCTGTAGCTCACTTTTCTACAATGCAGCGGCGGTCGGAATCGTTTCTGTCCAGATCCGTGGTCCTTGTGGAATCGATTCCACAGCTTAGGAAACGTTAATTTAAACAGAAAGCCAGAAAACACAGCAAAACAAGAAAATATAGTTTATCTTGGTCGGCGGTGTAACACTGTGAAAACGCGATTTTATCGTTGTTTTTCTGAGTTCCCGTGGACTCAAAAATTTGCAAGAAAAAGTCAGTAAATTAATTAATATGAATCGAATTAATTAACTCACAATGGCGGCAGTGTTGGAATGTTCGGAATTCTACTCGAACCAGCAAACAAGAAAATATCGTTTTTCTTGGGCGGTTGTACGGTCGAAACAATGTTTTTCCAGCGCGAGCGAAACGTCCCATTGAATTCGCTTTTCCGGTCCCAAAAACAATCAAAAAGACAATTAAAAAACGGAATTAATTGACTCACTGTTCTTGGGTGAATTTGGGCGTTTTCCAAAATGGCGGCGCTCAGGAATTTCGATCGAATTCGTCCTCCAAAACGAATTTCCAAACGAATTTCGGAATCACTTTTGGTGGAGAAATCGCGCCGTTTTCCCGCTCTTTTTAGCGTATTCGTTTATTCGTTTCCGACTCGTTTTCGGACTTGGAGACTCAAATTATCGCACTAAAAACGATTGCAAAGCCAATTAATGATGGAATTAATTGCTTGCATTTGACCACATGAGTAGGGAGTTTCCCCAAGATGGCGGCGCTCAGGAATTTGTCCGAATTCCTTAATCCAAAATCGATTTTTGGAATGTTTTTTCTTGGGGGAAAACGTTCGATTTTTCGCTGATTTCTTTGGTGATCTTTTCCCAACGGTGTGGCGCGTTATCCCACACCTCCACCATGTGAGGGAGTAACTTTTTCGTTTGGTGTTGGGTCGGTCTCGCTGTGTGGGGATCGTGCACCCACCGCCTACTCAGATCCGGGAAATCAATGTAATCGAAGCAGTAGTTGAATATTAACTAACACTATATTTTAATTCTACTTGTGAATACTGTACATTTCTGTGTACCACACTTCTTTTTTGAAACCCTATTCGGTCGGGTTTGGGGCATGGCTATGCCTGGCCGATGCCGTGGTCTGATCGAGACTGCTTTATTTCAGTTACCTGGATTGACCAGATAACCTTCATTTCCCCCATTACGGACGAGTTCATTGGGCAGCCCAAACAAACAATGGGGAAGGAATTCGGTAATTGCAGCTCATTT
>JAQIXP010003152.1:0-13584 GCA_034700285.1 Proteroiulus fuscus
TAATTGTCCTTCATAAAAAATCAAACCCCGTCAATTTATGTTTAGCCATTATCGATTAATATGTACCGTTAGTTAACTTGGAGATTCCCATAGGAGCATGCATTTTTTAAAAGTGTGTACAGCCCCCTTTTTAATGTTTATTTCCAAATTATACTTTTTTTTCCCATGAAAACCCTATTATCTCGAAAGCAACTTTTGGCTCATTCACTACTTGTGAATTAATTCATCGAAATAATAGTTGATTAGGGCACCAAAATTACAATCATAATTCGGAAATCATGACTTTTCTAAAACACACTGATGACGCCATTTTATCATATTACAAAAGTGAATGTTGCCATTTAGGAGTCACTTTCGTTACTTAAAACCATCGAGCGTGTTCAAGTTTGGCTTCACTTTTTCTGCATACAATAGTTATGTGTGAATTCCAAAGATGGCTGACAAAATGGAATAGCATAATAATCAATTTTAAAGTACATGTATAAAGCATCCACTCATACAGTAAATTTATGCATTTTTTCACATTTACATCTCCATCATATGAAAATACTTCATTGTTTTAGTATAAGGATTGCATAATCATGGCATTTACTGAAACCGAGCAAAAGAATGGCATAAATATCCCTCTACTGGTGATGAGTTGAACTACACAATTCGTTAATCCTTAGAACGTTTTCTGTATACAGTTGTTCTCAATAGATGGCATTGACGCACGCCCATCTCTTGCTCGCTTTCACTATAGTGATTTGTCAAGGGCTCAATATTTCCAATGCGTCATCAATGTAATGCCTGGAAAATGCCAAATGCCAGTATGTATTTATTATTATTTATAAATACCAGATTTGGATATTGTCAATATCAGTATAATACTTAAAATCACATAAGCCTATACAACATACAGCAACTGATAAAGTATTGGGATATTTGACTAAAACCTATATAATAAATCAAGGAAAATGAAAGACTTGACGCACGTTTATTACTTATTTGGTAAATTTTTTTCCGCGAATACAAAATATTGAAATTATTACCGAAAGATAAATGCGTCAAAGTTGTCAACTTAAATCACGTGTGTGCATTTTCGGTAAATATATATATGTACATGTATGTATAATAAAATGTGTAATCATGTGAATAATAAAAATCTTATCTATATTAATATAAAACTTAAAAATAAAATCAGTTTTTTGTAGAACTTGAGGTAGGATACCATAACTAAATTTGCTAAAAATTATTTTAAAAAAAATGTGTTCCTGCATAAAATACACCGTTGCATTTTTTGAAATGATCATTACGGTAAGTTGATAGATAGCAGTATAAAATTTAACTAATTTAATTATTTTACAATGTAGTTATGAAAAAAAATATACATTTTGTAAATTATTAGTTTTCACAATATATTATTGCATAAATATACTTGAATTTTTGTATCTAATTGAGTTAATGCATTTGTGATCAATGAAAAATTATGTTTGAAAATATACCAAATTAACTTTCCTTTATACTTCTAATTTTCAAATTTTCCATTATTATATTAAACATAAATAGTTAGACTAAGCATTTATCAATATTAATGAACCCTATATGGGGTGTCGTAATATTAAATATTCAATTAACTATTTTCAATTTAAGAATAGATAGCTGCGCCACCTGGTGGTAGTATTGAGTTTTCAAATATTCTCGAACACACTTGTTGTAGTCGGTTCCAATAATTTTTGATGTATAAAACTGACGCTTGGTGGCGGTCTAGGACCAAAAATCATTGGTACAGAATATAATTTTCTATTAAATTAAATGAAAGCAATGAGAGAACATAAAAAAAATTACAAAATTTTCCATAAAACCAATTTTAAATGAAAAATAATTCCACTTAATAAAAACGTATTAAGATCCAAGCTGATCTGAATGGATCTGACTATACATTCGGACTGATTTGACATTAGATCTGGCTGATTTTCATAAGAAAGTATAAAACTAAGCATATACGGCTATAATATTAATAATTAATTCTTAATTTTTAAATTATTTGTCAATAGTTAGCAGGAGTTGGCCTCATCATATTGGGCACTTATGCCTTCATTGGTGACAACACCTACGATCTGATCGTCCCAGAGAGCATGTTCGAAATTTCCATCTCAATCATTGTGATTGGAATTTTGGTAGTTCTCATTGGTTTGGCTGGAATTTTTGGGGCCTGTACAGAAAGTGCCTGTACACTGTACACAGTAAGTTTTGAAAATGTATGGCATCATATATTATATATGCATAGTAAATTCTAAAATTCCAATATTTTTTTTTCTAAACAGATTGGCACCATTCTATTCCTGATTTTTGCCGCTGAGATAGGTGGCGCAGTTGCGGGTTACGTATTACGAGACGAAATTGTCGATTCCTTCAACGACAAAATGAACGAAACAATATACAAGTTTGAAATGAACGACACCGAGGTCCAAAAAGAAATGAACGATTTGCAGCAGAAGGTAAGTCTTATCCGTATAGGCCTACTAATTTAATTTTTGAATGCTCCCCTTTCAAAAAGTAAAGCGCCATCTATGCTGAACGACTTTCAACTACAGTACCTTTGGCCCATACTAAAATGGTGGCCCACATCACTTGCCATAGACATATGGCGCCATCTATGATGAGAGACTTTCAACCACCATTTAGTCCATACTAAAATGGTGGCCCACGTTAGTTGCCATAGACTCATGGCGCCATCTATGATGAACAACTTTCAACTAACATTTGTCCCATTAAAATGACTGAAAATTGCGTTTTCTTTGTATCAAATAATGCATTATGGAACCACTTTTAAAAGGATAGAATTGACGTGTTATATTCATGTTTTGCAGCTTGAATGCTGTGGAATTGAAAGTTATAAGGACTGGTCAACTGTTTATGGGGTCGTTGCAGTCCCACTGTCCTGTTGTAAGAAAACAGCAGAAAATTGCATCAGTTATCCAGTGGATGAAGACAAGATCTATAAAGAGGTATATACGTCATTTTAAACGCACTGTCAATTCTGAAATCATAGCAGGTGAAAACTATCTTGATTTCGTGCACTCTGAAACCTTTATCAGTGCATTTCAAAAAACACATGATTCATATCAAAACAATGTTTAAATAATTGACGTAAATGTTGGTAGGGATGTGGTCACACTGTCTAAAACATCAGTCACATGAATGTGACAACATTGCATACGCCACTGAAAATTCATTCATAACTATAGTGAAACTGAGCAAAAGATGTCATCTATTGAGAGCAACTTAAAACATTCTAAAGAGTGGCGAATTACACCGCACACAAACACATACTTATGAGAAAGTAGTCCCTGGCTTTAAAATTCCAACCATTAGTCCATTACAATTGCGTATGAATACTCTCAAATGGAAACTTTTGGTGAGAAGGCAAACAGGGCGTGTCTGCATAGTTCAACTCATCACCAGCAGAGGGATATTTACACCGTTCTTTCGCTTGGTTTCACTATTTAAGACAAAAGCAAAAGTAGTTTAATATTTTATAAATTATGAATTTCTATATTTTATTGCAGGGTTGTTTGGAAAGAATGAAGGACGTGTTTTGGCCATATATTATTGGAGTTGGTGCAACATTAGCAGCTGTTATAATCATACAGGTAGGCCTAATGCAACATGTTCATAGTACATTAAAAAATAATTTGGGAGCATTCAGCTATTGCGTAACACATAATGGGCACTTTTAGACCCCGCCCTCCCCTTTGTCACTTTTTTACGCCCACATTATTTGCCAGGAATTTTTACAATTTTCCAGAAGTTGTATTTGGTAATAACACAATATTGATAATTTCCTGTTGCATTTCTGATTTGTTGCTGTTATTTTTGCTTTCATTTATTTGCAGAATGTCAAATAAATGATACTGTATCAATTCAGAGGTATTTCCACTTATATAACAGTTCAAACTTACAACTAACTCACAAAAAAAAAACAGAACTCATAACATTTGTTTAAAGGGGATATGGTTCTGAAATTTTGGGGAAAATGCATTTCCCAAAATTTCAAAACCATGTTCTGTCTAGTTATTTAATACACAGCCCCTGGTTGTGACATTTAGGGAAATACATTTTATGAAAATATTCACATAGCTTTATGATGGTATGTTTTTCACAAGAAAACATTTAGTCAAAGAAAACTAAATGTTACATAACAAAGGTGTCAATATCCCCCATGTAGCAACCATACCTGCATTACGTAATAGTTTAACGCTCCCCTTTACTATATTGTTATTTACAAGCTTGTCAGACAACAAGTGTCAAGTTGTCATTTTTCTAATTTATTTTTCAGATAGTCACAATTGTTTTTGCATGCTGTTTCGCTACAAGTGTACTAAACAATAACAAGAAATGATGAAAGCAATGGATTTCAAACTGATTATTACATTGAAAAACCACAACATAACAGTCCTGCATGGCAACAGTATCATTAAGCGAAGGATTACAATTAGGAAGACTCAAGCCAATTTAGGAATGTTTTTTTAAAGTAGGACTGACAAACAAGCACATGAGTGTACTTTATGGACCTGCCTCCTGGTTGATCGGGCTTCTTGTGACGTCATAATCAGATGAAGTGAATGCGGGGTGACGTATTTATCAGCTGGATTTTTCAGGAGGTTCCTGTGACTATAGTTGTCAGTCCACCTTTAATAAAAATGTCAAAACTTTAACCAATTTCATCGGAAAATATAGGCAGGGAATTGATACTTTTATACAAGAAGTAGTACATCAAACGTTTAACTTTGGCTATAATCTCTTCATTTATCTCAATTTAACACACCTTTCCACATGATATCTTATCAGTATATGAAATAATGTTCCAAAAGTCGTTTGGTATCAGATAATAATAAATATTCCATTGTGAAAACAATAAAAACGGCCTATAGGCAGCCATTCATGCTTAAGCTATAATTTTCAATTTAATAAAAACAGCTTAAGTTATAATTTTATATTGCTAGAGAAATCTTTTAAAACCTACAAAAATGGATTGCGGGGATAAATGTGCCAAAATGCTGCTTTTTATATTTAATCTAATTACTTTCGTAAGTATATTTCATTTTGTAATACTTTACTAAAATGTAAACTGAATATGTATTTAATCTATCAGACGCGAGTGTTATAATATTCATAAATCATAAAATAGTATAATAAATTTTACAAATAATCATGTGCATAGTGTGTGATTCACTTTGAAATAATACATTAGATGATGTTTGAAACAACATTTTTTTGTATCACTAAGATATAATATAATTAGGTAATTTTCCATAACAGAAATTTGTAATCTCTCATAAGCCAATGCTTCAAAAAGTATTTTCAAAATCACGTGACAAGAGCTGCTAATCCATTAATCAGTAGCCATTTTGTTGTTGATTTATAGAAAAATATCCCAAATAGTTTCAGTGCAAAGCATTTAACAATAAAAATATCCCTAAAAGCTCATTCACCTTGAGAATGTACAATGTAGAAATGTCCAAGAATTTGAGTATCAGTTACTTTTTAAATAAAATTTATGTTTTCATTTCTTTTCAGCTATCTGGAATAGCCATTTTGGTTATAGGAATTGTAATGGTTGTGCAGAAACCAGATTACGCTTCTTTAATAGGATACGAAGTGTTCAACATTTGCATTGCCTTAATTGTTGTGGGTTGTGTTGTCACAATCGTTTCCTTCTTTGGATGTTGTGGGGCAATAAAAGAAAATACATGCTTGCTTTACACAGTAAGTATATGGGTTGACTTGAATCCATAAATACATAACAAATTGCAATTAAAAACATTATACATGATTATCACTTCAATTTACTATCAATGGTCAACTACAGTAAAACCGATGTTTTGAATTGTACATACACTTCCTTACATAAAACTGAGTTTTAAGTTATTTTTCTATAATAACTCATCTACATGAAACGTATAATGACTCTTTCAAAATTCAAGAAGTCATTTTTGTACATTTTAGTTTTCCATTCTTCTGGCCATTGTTTTCTTGGCTGAACTGGCAGGCTGCATCGTTGCCTTCGTTTACCAGGATGACATCAAGTCAGACTTACAAAGTGACATGATGAATAATATGCCTGATTGTAAGGATGGCAATACTGATCAAGATTCTCTCTGCCAAGAATGGTTTAATATGCAAGATGATGTAAGTACTATTTGCATACATCTGCTCGTAGGAGAGTTATAGTTAAATAAATACATGGTTCTAAAACCGCTATAAAAGATAATTTTAATCCCCCGTTGAGAGAGAGGGACTAAGCCTATGCTAAATTGTAAGCAAAAACAGTTAGTTTCTGGGTTTTTATGTGCAGATTAAATAAAAAATGAAAACTATTATCTAAAAACTGATAATGGAGTACATGTCTATGCATAAATTAAAAATGGTCACACTAAAGGCTTAAAAATTGGTTTGAAGCACTCACTGGCGGATTTTCGGGGGAAGGGGGGCGAATAGGGCGATCGCCCATCCCGAAAACACCAAGTTAGTAAGAAAAATTAGGTATTAACTAAATGACAAGTGTTATAGTATCAAATAGTGAAGCCAGTGTTTTCATGTGCTGCCATCCAAAACCATAAATAACAACAACCAACTCCAAAAAAATTTCGCCTCCGACGGTTGGGGAGTCAACCCCCCAGACCCCCAGATTAATAAGGTACCCATACATTCATAATTTAAGTGTCCTGGAAATGCCCCTTGGAAATGTGGTGACCCTGTATACAACTGGAGTCCTCGAACAGGCGCGGATCCAGGAGGGGTCACGGGGGTCACGATCCCCCTAAAGACTTTCAGATTCAAACTAGAAAAATGAAAAAATATGCAATTTTGGTGATTTTAGCCCATTCTGGAGGTTTTTTTTAGCAAAAAAAAAAAAAAAAATCGCCTGCCGCGCCATTTGAGTCAATTTTTCAGTTATGCACAGAAACATTTTTCATTTTTGCCTATATAACCAAACAATTTTGAACATTTTTTTTGGTCGGGGCTATCCCGAAATGGATTTCTGGGGGCGGCCCTGACCATGACCCCCCCAAAACCAAAGTCTGGATCCGCTACCTCAAGTGATATATCAAGACCTCTAGTGATATATATAGCACACACACAAACACACACATATATATATTGTTTGTTTTTGTTTTTCAGCTTGATTGCTGTGGTGCCGCCAACTACTCAGATTGGAAAGGCCATTTCCCAGACTCCGAGCATGGGGCCCTTCCACAAACATGTTGTCCCTCAAGTATGGCATGCGACACGAGTAACGCTTATCCGGTAGGAATCAATACGTTAATGAACAATACCTGGCGCAAAATTAGTTCTAATTTCCCCCCTAACTTGTCTGCAATTACGTCGTTTTAGGGTTGTGTGGGTGCAGCGTACGATAAAGTTAGTCCATACGTTTGGATCATAGCTGGAGTTTGCCTCGGCGTTGCAGTTATCCAGGTAAGTCTCCATGACAAGAGATCATACCGTTTGGCATTCATTATTCACACCCAAAGGAGGATCCAGCAAGGACGATGGGGAAGAGGGGGGGGGGAGAAAGGGTATCATGGCCCCCAGCCCAAATTGGTCCTCTGGATTCGCCCTTGTTCACACCTCATGATTATAGAACATATTTCACAACATTCTGCAATTAGTTTGTTCAGGACTGCACTTCTGTCCTTTTAAAAGAAAAACTGTAATAAAAATGCAATCGAACTGTTGGATTGTAGAAGTTCTATTCTGTAAGGACTACTTTTCGTAAATAGTAAAACTTTTAGAATCCAACAATTTCAACTGATATTTACAGTTTCTACTGTGGTACGGAATTACAATCTGGAGACAAAATTTTTAATGGCGATTCCCAGATTTATAGCCTACTACAGAGCAAATTAAAATTCAGAATACATGATAAATTTCTAGATTCTAGAAAAATTTCGGGACTACCGGTATATCAAAGTAAGAAAGTCCTATAACTTTACTTCAACTTTTGACTCACCCTGTAGTATAAGACTCTTCTCAACTCCACCTCAAGATTTTCAATACAAAAGCACTGGAATCTGAACATTCACACCAAATTTCTAACGAAAATAATTTAGTCCCAAATTCAAATATTACTGAAATTAGACTTAGCCAACAAATATGTATTTTTGACTCCCAACTTCCATTTGATTTCAGATCTTTCTTGTTGCTATTTCGTGTTGGCTTATCACAACATTAAAGAAAGAATATCGTGCAGTGCCAGTCAGACCATGAAAATAATAAAACTACACAAATGAGTGCATTTTTCTTTTCTTTTTTTCTCGTTATAGTTGGTTGGAATTGGTATTTCTTGTTGTCTAGGACATTCAATTAAGAGGCAAGCGCATGACTACGATTAAAAATATGCATGGCTAGACTGCCTGGAGAGTGCTATAACTGAAACATTTAAAAATCAATAATATCACAATCATGAAACAAATAATTTTTAACTTCTACAAAGTATAAGAAATGTGAGATCAGACAGTGACAATATATAGTATACTATTTCTGCCTCACATTTCTAGATTATAATATCATAATACTTTGGTAAAACATTACTTAAGTATATAGTCAATTGTTATACTATCAAATGTATTTATCTATACTATGTATTCATTAATGCATTATTAAAAAATTTTCTTTTTAAAAATATGCATAAATCTATGTCGGTACTAATAAAATCACATTAAAAACGTATTTAAATTATTTTGACTTTGCTTTTTTGCAATATATATGCGTAGATCCACGTTAAATTCCAGATTTTGTATGAGATCCAGAGTTCAAACCTAATCATGCATCATATAACCAGGGTTAGATTTGACCAGGGGCTCAGCAATGAGCCAATGATTTTAAAATGGGGTGGGGGTATTTAGGGGTAAAGACCCCCTGGCTTTGGGATATTTTAAAGAAAATGAGGTTATCATTATAGACGACATACTGCATTTTTGCTTTATAGCAGCTAGGGAATTACGAAAAATGGAGAAAAATTTAACCTGAAAATAAAACTTTCTAGTGAACTTGAGCTTTCAGCTTTCGGGGGGGCAAAGCCCTTTTGACCTTAGTTCCCTGTTTGGGAAGGTCTGGGGAACATAAGCATGCAGTCTCTCAGACCTCATGCTTTCTGTATCCTTCTTCTGCAATTCCGACAAATAGAATGCATGTATAGAACCCTCCCCCCCAATGACCAACATTTTGCCTATGATAACCCCCCTTTTCTTTAAAAAAAATCGCCAAAATTTAGGAGGTTTCCGCCACCAACCCCCATTTGGAAATCCTGTCTGCCCCCCTGGATGGGTAAAATGTCGAGGGATGAGGGTCATAACCACCTGAATCTGATAGAACACTGAAAATCTTACAGTGCTTGTATCATATACTATATATACATCCTTACAAACTTTATCAGTATAATTGTAAGATGCTGCATGCAGTAATCATTAAAAAAAATTAAGAATGATTTTTTGTATATTTTTTTTTAACATAAATGTGTTCTATAACCTTATTAAAATATTATAATTTTTATTTCTTGCATTTTATATATGCCTTATTATTTTATACAATGTATTAATTCAAGCTTGAGAATGATGATATATATATAAGAACAATTAAAGAAATTAATTTATGCAATGCATTATGACTTCAAGTCATAAAACATGTTACACCTGTATGAGCAATATACAGTTGCCATAGCACACATGAGTCATAAACAAATAGCAGTTTTTCTTGGAATATTATAATATTGATTTCTTTTCCCAATAGATTTCGTCATCAAAGTTTTATACTTTCATATACATATATTCTTGCTTTGTCGGTCACTTCAGTGACACATTAATATTGCCATCAAATCATGCAATCATGGGCATGCGCAGTAATTCATTATTGAAAAAAAAAGATGCAGGAATGGTCAATTCAGTGGAATTTACCTTTTTCCTGAAATAGCTATACTGCTTTGGTATATTTGCAAACTCAAATTCTCAGGTATAAAATCTATGCCATAAACTATATCAAACACTGTTTTATACAGGGTGCCTGATATTTCATCCAAAACATTAAACCATGAGTAACTTCTGCAGAGCCGTTGCATGTAAAGGTTCCTGAAATAAACTATCTGTCAGTAAATCAGTGTTATATTACACGCGGTTTATGGACACATAGTTCTTTCGGGAGCATAGCTGTAACGGTTCCAAAAAGTTGTTTATGGTGGAACATTTTCAATGAAACATCATGTATATATATAAAAATGCACTGAAAAATAAACAAATATTTTCCTTCAGCTGGTGCATTCGTTATTACTATATTTGGTTAATTTCTTGGTAAATAAACATAAATCATGTTAATTTTTTTTCTTCAAATTGTTCGTTTAAATCTTGTTTATGATAATTTGAATTTTGATTGGAATTGTAGCCTTAATACTTTGCAATGAATTTACTATACTTCCCGACAGCTTACCCACTCGCAATGCGCTTCATCGCTCTCCTGTCTTCCTACGCGGGGAGGGGAAGCTAGCGCTTTGCGCGTGCCTGTTGAGTTCCTGGTAAGATAAGCTGTCGGGAAGTATATTATAGTGAAACCCAGCAAATGATAGGCGTGCTTCAATGCCATCTATTGAGAGCATTGGTAAACAAATCAGTCAGTGAGTGACACCCAAGTTATTGAGGCCTGCACAACTCAAAACAAGGGGCATGTTCCATTAATGACATCACCTGTCAGGATCATTGTTTATTTCACCTTGCCACTAGTAGAGGGACACATTTACACCGTTCATTTGCATGGTTTTATTATAGTGACTGGGGATGTTTATAGATAGAGGGCGCCGCATTTTTATAAGAAAAACTAGTTGACCAACAACAAGTATTACAAATAAAACAATAAAAAAAATGGCATCAGAAATAGTTGTACCAGACTTTTCTTGGAAATCAAAATGGATGATTATAGTGAAACCGAGCAAAAGAACGGCGTAAATTTCCATTGACTTGTAATTGCCAGTAATGGGATATTTACGCCGTTCTTTTGCTCGGTATCACTATAGTGACGTTTTGGCAATAATACAGTAACACAGAGCATAACTCTGGGCACTGTTTCAAATACCTGCCATCAGGTGGCTTTAAAGTGCCACTTGTACAGTATAAGAATACATGTAGCGAAATGCATGGGAATCAAGCCACTGAATTGGATTTAGCATTAATAATATTACATTTCATGATAAGTGCAGTTCTCTCGGCCCAATCCTCCTTTCCACAATATATTGACTGCCAATTTCTCAGTATTCCTATAGCAACCGAAGAAACTGTTTTGGAAATACAAGCAACAATCCATTTATTTCGCCCGCCTTGTGACATGTGCAAATCGAGCACCTTCATAATTTCCAGAGCACATGCAATCAGCTCAAAAGCTTTTGATGACAGTTTAATATTGCATTTAGTTCCAATATAAGAGCGCTTGGAGAGCGCTAGGCCCAACCGCACTTCTCTGGCTCACTTGCAGGAATCGTGCTCAAACTTCATTTACTGTTGCAATTTGAAATTGGAAAGTACAAGTGCGGGGTTACAAGGAGAACGCTTTTTTTGAAACAGAAGTTATTTCAAACTACGGATCATTAGTTACATTAATCACGATGGATTGCGGAACGACAACTATCAAATACTTACTCTTCATATTTAATTTCATCTTTTTCGTAAGTTTAAACTTCATTTTCCTAAAACTAACCTGAGTCTTATAGTTATAGTTAAGCATATGACAAGTTGGATCATCTTGATAAGACCTAGTTTAATCCGTTAATCCAAGGTTTAGCGATTTAAAAGTTGCACTGTCCTGAAGAGATTTGTGTTCCAAAATGGGGCTCAAAGCATGTGAAATTTCCATTTGATTTGCTGAAACAGGCACGTGCACTGAGCCCCATTTCGGAACACAAATTTCTTCAGGATAGTACAGTTTTAAGGCTTTTATATAAGCATTCTAATAATTATGTAATGTATACATAGGTTTCTAAAATTTCAGATGCATTATTTTCCAAAATCTGACACGTATACATTTATATGTAATTCAGAAACAATTGCGATGACGTCATATAACAGACTAGCCAGCATTTTCTCAACAATAGGATCATAGGTACACATGTTATAGTTAATTCATTGCCAATTTCGTATACACGAGAAATTGAAAATTCGAAATTTTACGATTGAAAAAAGAGCCATACCAGATGATCAGATCCCCATTATATTTATTTCTAAAGCAATACAATTAATTTTGTAGATCCAAAATTCTATACTAGTAGGCCTACTGGTATATGAGAAATTGCAACTTCGAAAACAGCTGCATGTATGCATGATGGGGGTAACATTGATTATATCCAATATATAGATAAAAATTAGTTTAAAAGGTATTATATATATATTCATTCATTATTATATGTCAGTTTACAGTAAAAAAAATTGAGAGAAACTTAGAGAATATCATTAGGCCTATACTTCCTAAAAACAATTATTAAACTATTTTGAATTTAAAATGTTCATTTAATAACAAGGAATTAAAAATAAAAAAACTGAAAGGATCCTGGGATAAGTTTTAACCGGAATTCTGGTTTATATCAAGTAAGTTCCTTAAAAAGTTGTAATGACTCATTTATTTCATAAAGTTCCGCTTTTCAGATATAAACTGTCAAATTTATACCAGTCCAGTCAATGTAATTAAAATTTAACTATAAATATTCAAATAATATATTCTGGGTAGCAATGTGGACATCCTCTCATAATGATTCATTCTAGAACTATTGGTGACGGTTAATATACAAATATATAACAATATACACTAAACAAGCATGCAATATACTATACAAGAACAAACGAAAAACACTTGCTATTTACAGTTGTAGGCTTATTTCTAAGCAAACTCTTGCAATTTGGTGCTTCAAACTGCATGCATGGTGCAATGACAAACCAACCTGCAGTTAATAACTATATCTTCTGGTATACAAAACGATGCTGTTTTAAGCTATAGCGAAATAATATAATACATGCATTAACCTTGCATTGTATTGGTTTTTTTCTTGTAAAGGACTTTAGAGCAACTTTAGAAACTCTAAACTATAAATAAAACAATTGAGAAAATGTGAAAATCCAGTATATTCACTGGAATCACGTTTAAATTTGAATACATTTGTGATGCATTTTTTTAATATACCAATATACTCGGTTCCAATAATTTTTGGACTTGGGCCCGCCACCTAGCGCCAGTTTTATTTCAAGGGGGCTGTCCACAGTTTTAACAAAATGCATGCTCCTATGGGAATCTCCTTGTTAAGTAAATTAATTAAAGTACCGGTACAAATTAATCAATAATGGCTAAACATAAATTGACTGGTTTTGATTTTTTTATGAAGGACAATTAAATTTACTAAAACTTGAGGCATGATTTTTTTGTTAATATGCCCCGTGAGCCGTACAATCGGGCTAAATGTGGCGAAAAACTCAATGGTAAACTTTGAACTTTGATAAATAAATATAAAATGCACGTAATAATAAAATCGATCTTATACATTTTGTAGTAAATTAAATAAGCTTTCCAAAA
>JAQIXP010003153.1:0-13583 GCA_034700285.1 Proteroiulus fuscus
GTCGCCTTCCCCCCCCCCCCCCCAACCTTTCGTTATTTCCTACAAAGTCATAGCCCCCTTCCACATTTGGGGCAAGTAATATACGATACGATTGACACATAAGTGTAAAAAAAATCACTGCCTTGACAATTATATAGCAGCATTTCTTCAATTAAAAACAAAAATATAATCATTGATATAGGCTACCACGTACACATGACATCCATTTGAATTCAAATTATTCATTATTCAATTAAAAACGACTTCCATGAAAGCAACAATAAAAAAAAAGGAATAACAAATTATAAATTCACACATGAATGGTTGAAGATAAAGTCCTCATATCAGGATAATAATATAATTGCAAGACAAAAGAAACAAATAGCGTTTTTACTGCACGACGTGAAAAAAATATACTTGGCAATAACACACCAGTACATGCGAGGTCAAAAAACATATTTATTAAACTATAGTTTAAATGATTGTAGAATATTGAAGTTTTCGAGCAGTTTATAAGTATTGTACTTGTAATAATTTAGCAATTTAAAGGTACATTGTTCTAGAAATGCAAGTGAATATTCCAGCAAACCAAATGTAACTTGCATAGAGAGCCCCATTTCGGAACAAAAATTATTTCAGGACAGTGCAGCTTTAAACTTCCGTGGATAAAATAATTCAGCATTTCTAAGTAAAATTTATTACTAAATGCAATACTAGGCCTTCTGGTTTAATTACTGTATACAAAATAACAACATTATTATTCACCATAATTTTCTCTATTACATTACTGCTGCAGTTTAGAGTATTAGGCCTATAGTTATGCAAGAACTTTTAAGTAAAACTTCAAATTAGTAGTTTTAAAATATACATATACATTAAAATACATATGACGAATACAATTCTTAATTACTTTGTACAAGTAAATTAATGTCGACAATGATGTAACCATGACTAGCATACACACTTTAAAAATTGAAAAACAGCAAAAACCAGCTTAAACTTTTGTTTACTGATGAACTGTCCTGAAGAAATTTTGTTCCAAATTTTTGCTCCAAGCACGTGCAAATTACATTTAGTTTGCTGGCATATACGCGTGCACTGAGCCCCATTTTGGAACAAAATTTCTTCAGGATAGTGCAGCTTTAATCAAAACAATCTGCTCATCAAAGATTAAATGACAGTCGCATTATCAATTCTTCTATCAGGCATGGCATAATAAAGTCTTTCCCAAAATAACCGGTCCTCACACATCAAATAGGTATTAGTCTTTAAATAAACTTTCATTTCAGGATGCAAATTTTTAGGAATCTCCCCCCTTACAATGAGGATGACACGATGTGAAGGATCTCTGAACATCTGCAAGTGAGCCGTTTTGAACTCAAATCGACACCATTCGCTACGTATGAAATTCTCCGACAGAATCAAAATCGTTCGCAGACTCTTTTGCACAGCTTCAAAAATATTGTCGGTAATGAAGGAACCGACTATGAAATCCCTGCTGTGCACGCACAGTCTGAACGGTGGATCTATATCCTCCAGACCAGGGAGTAGTGTTTCGCTGACAAAAGCTTCATCGTCGTGACTGTAGCATATGAAAGCGTCGTATATCTTGTCGCCATCATTGTCGTTGGTCGTGTTTTTAGAAAATAGTCTAAGTCCATAGCGATAGTATACGATGACCCGTATTTCCTGGCGATAGGTGAACACGAGGGCGCTGGAAATGACGGCAAATACGACGAAAGCCGACAAACAGAGGGTCAACGTAAAATATTTACTTTCTAAGAAATTCAGACTGCCGAAGCAGTTCGAGCCATCGTAAGAGATGAGAGGAAATGTGGATGTTGAATTGTCACCGTAACTGCAGAACAGCGTATTCACATCCTTGACTCGGGAGGCCGATTCCTGCAGCCAATCTTTGTAACTATGCAGATAGTCACATTCGCAGCTCCAGGGATTGTGGCTCAGTCCGATTTCAGTCAAGTTTCCTAAATGGGCCAGCTCCCAAACTGAGTACGTTGTGAGTCTATTGTCGTCGATCCGAAGTTTCCGTAAAGACGTCAACGGCTGGAACGTCAAATCATTAACATCCGTTAGTTGATTGGAAAACAGGTTCAATACGGTTAATTGATTCAGTCCAAGGAAAGTTTCCCCACTTAACCGATGCAAAAGATTGTTTTCCAAATTCAGCAGTTTCAAATTGGACATTTGCTGAAACGCATTATCTTCAATTTCGCTGATGTGGGAATTATTTAAAAACAGTTTCTGAATGAGGATAGTGTGGTCAAACGCTGATTTTCTTATTCTTCCAAGATTATTGCCATCGAAATATAACCAACGCACGTTGGCAGGAAGTGCTTTTGGTATGGAAATCAGTCCTTTACTGCTACAGTCACCGACGACGAAATCCCAAGTTTCATCATGATACATGTCGCAAGGCATAGACAAACTCGAGTTTAGAGTATGGTTACTCTTGCACAGGAAGGTTTCGGGCAAACTCGCAGAATAAATGATCAGCGATGTTTGAGAACCCTTGTAAAACTCTGGCCGACACTGCAGCTTTTGGAAATCGGTAATAGAGACGATTCCCATTCTGCCCATCGGCAAGGCATCGATAAAGCGTTTCATTTGACAGTCACAGACGAAATCATTTCCACGAAGATTGACTTGGCATTTTTCTACTAACTTTATGGAATTGATACGCACCCCCTCAGGAAGCACAGTTCTCAGCCTATTGTTACCCAGATCGAGCGATCTCAACTTCCCGCAGGTACAAAATGTGCAGTTTTCAATATCGGAGATGTGATTATTGTTGAGAAGGAGAGTCACCAGCGATATTGGAAATAATCCTCGCTGCAGAAATTCAATCTGATTATGGGACAAATCCAAAATATCCATGTTCAGATGAAGGGGATACGCGTAAACGGATGGACTTACATACTTTATGAAATTAAAACTCAAATCTAGGTATGTTAAACTCAACGGAAACGAATCGATAGAAACCACTTTCAAATGATTGTGGGAGAGATCTAATATTTTCAGATAAGGAATGTTTTTAAACATTTCTCCTACGCTACTGATTTCGTTATGCTGCAAAAAGATTTCTCGCAAATAACTAGTAGTGTCGAACGCCGACGAATTTATGAATTTCACATGGTTGTGATCCAAGCGCAGTCTCATCAAACACGTTAAGTTGCGAAAAACCAGCGCACTAATGTTTTCGATGTGATTGTAAGTCAAGTGCAAATAGAATAACTTGCTCAAGTTTTGAAATGCATCGTCGTTTAAATCGCGTATCTGATTTCGATCCAAAAGTAAAACCTGCAAGTTGCGCAGCAGTTTGATCCCCGATGGAACTCTAGTGAAATTGTTAGATTTGAGGCTCAAAAATTTTAGGCCAGTATGGTTGGTTGAACCTTGAGTAAAATAGCTTTCAAACTTCAAGTCAAGCCCCAGTGTCCAGTCATCCAAATTTAAATAGAAAACTTCCCAAGCAAGTTGAAGACAGCTATCTTTGCCACCCACATCTCCTTCATCCAAAAGTCCAGCTACGGACCGAAAAACGGCTTCCTTAATATCTAAAATCTCATTCTGGTCTAAAATTAGGGCTTCGAGATTTCGGAGCGAAGCGAGATGGCTAGATCCATTCTCGATTTTCATTCCTAAACCAGTGTTAGTCATATTCAAGTATATCAAGTTGGGCAAGTGTTTCCAAATAGCAGTGCTATTTTTCGACAGTTTATTACCGCCGACGTTCAATACTCGCAAGTTCTTCAGAGGGCGTAGCGCATTCTCCGGTATTTCGGTTAACACGTTGCCACTCAAATCCAACTGCAACAGGGACCCGAGATGGTAGAATGTCTCCTCTTCCACAGTTGCCAACTTATTTTCTCGCAAATCCAACTTCTTCAGATTCTTTAAAGTGCACAGCATGTAACTGGGTAAAGTATTAATGGAATTTCCTTTGAGCACTAAAGTCGAAAGATGTTCACCGCAAGTGACAGTGCTCACAGTCGGTGAATTACAATGAGAAGGCAGGCCAAGATTTTCAATGCGGCTCAACCTATTCTGCCACAAAAACACATACTCCAACACTTGATTGTTACATATGAAATTCGGCGGAAGATTCATGATGTTGTTCTTGTTCAGCGACAGCAACATCAATTTCGGAAGTTCCCACAGGACATCTTCTGCAAAAGTCAGATTGGTAATGGCATTGTTGTCGCAACTAATTAAAAGGCTTCGCAGCGCTGTCATGCCTTGGAAAGCAGTTTTGGGTACATGATCGAAATGGCAATGCACCACATCCAACTGATCTAACTGACCTAACTGGACAAAACTTTCGTTGGAATAGCTGGGTAGCGAGCCGTGGCAAGTCATCGTATTTTCTTCAATGTTTCTAAAACAGTTATCCATGAGATCAGCAGCACTGTTTGAAGGATGGATATTCCATAACGAAGTCATCATTACGAATATGAAATTGGTCTTTAGAGCAGGCTTCATGGTTGCTACATTTACTTCAACTGTCACAATTCCAATGCAATTAAATGTCTTACAAGGTACGCACCAATCTCCTTATATGAGTACCGTCCCAGAGGAGCCATGTTTCAAAAACCTGTTTTCGTTGGCCAAAAGGTGGGCCTAGTCAAGTATACAGCCAACAGGAGATGGAAGTAGGGTTACTGACACACAAGACACACCTATAACTAATTTCAAGAAATAGAAAAATAACAAATCCTGCTCCATGCAATGAGGATGGCTAAATTAGTCAGTGATTTTAAAATTAAAACTTACTTTCATTTCCTAGCTTCATAACGGGAAACCGTAATTATGTAAGTTAAGTTAATGTAAGGGAAGTTCAAAACAAATTGCATTAATTTTATTTTATGGACTCTGCCTAATATTAATTGGTTTATTTTTTTTTAAATTAAAGCATCTCCTGAATTTCCCCTCAGGGATTATTATCTTGTGCAGACAACCTAACATTGCTAACTACAAACCCCGACTTTTAAGGATATTTTGTCTAACTCATATTAAACTTCAGGGGCATTAGCTGGGTCATCGTGGTCCAACGTAAATGACCACCAATGAGCCCTGACCTCAAACATTTTTCTGTGGAAGTGGGTGAAAGAGGAAGTTTACCGCACCAAACCACCTGTTCTTGATGATTACAGAAATTGGTGGACAAAGCTATACATGTGGAATTTTAACAATGCAGACAATTTCTACCATTCAAATTGTGATTTCTTGTCTGCCTTTTGCGAGACACTTTCAAAAATAGCTCATTTGCCTAATTTAAAAAAAAAATTTATCTGACTTTTAGGTCAGTGACAACCCTGGGCAATTTTGAGACTAGAATTCGTGTCATTAGGGATTTCAAATAATTTTACCACAAAAAAAAACACTTTTGATCCCTTCCCCAACCCATGAAAGGTTTCTGGAATTTCAAGATAAATATTTCTTAAAAATTAAAAGTGCATTTTGATATATACCGCAGCCAACTAAGATTTTTTATTTATTTTAAGTAAAATATTTTTTATTTATAAAATGAACAAAATCTTAGTTGGCTGTGTGTATACAGTATATTAAGAAACTGAAAGTTTTCTTATAATGCTTAGCAACTTTCAGATGCCCTAAGCCCTTTACAGTTTACACACAACAACCTTTTCTGTTTATTATTACATGTATATTACATTAACTGTGCATTGTATTACATGTAATCAGAAATCATCCATGAGTTTACCGACAGCTCTTGCATTTACAGGGAATTTTTCAGGAATGGGGGGAAGAACCCCTCCCTCCCACCAGACTACCACTGCCCAAATATCAAAAGGCACAAGGTACACAAAAATGAAGAAAAGCCCAAAGTGAAAATTGTTGGTTACATAACTATGCTGGCAGTTTATTACCATGAGTAGTTTTTTGGCTAATTATAAGATGACAGGGTTCCCACCAACCTGGAAACACCTGGAATTTGAAGTTGAAAGTAAAACTAGGGGGAAACTCAGGGAATTTAGGTAAAAATTCCCAACGTCCAAAAAACTCCCGGAATTCTTGCAATTTCCATGATGACAGCCTCTTTCAATAACTTGCTGATATTCCCTAAAGCACAGACGGATTTAAAGTCCTTAGAAAAAGAGCTTTAGTAACTATAGGGTTGGTCTAATACTAGGAGCTCATGGCATTGCTTTGTGAAAAGATAAATAAAGATCACAATGGTAACTAAAGTTAATGCATACTTTTAATGGATCATATGCATGTATAACTACTGTACTCTGGAAAATTGCATTATTTTCATTGTCGGGAAAACCTGGAAACCTCAGGGAAAATGATACTCCATTTTTGGTGGGAACCCCAGATCATGAGTTAAAATCATCTCTATAAAATAATTTCGTATATAGGCTACCATGCAGGATAAAAAATCACAAAAACCTGTAACCATACAGCCAGAAAAATGGTTACTTGTGCGTGCTAGGCAAGTTAAATATATGACCCTTGTTACCTGCACGCAAACCATTACATGTAATTCTTGCAATTTAACATGCAATGTACATAAAAAATCAAGACGTTCACAACAACATATGACCTTGAATATTTTGACCTGGAGTCAAGATCATCTCAATTATTCATAAATTTTATGCTCAAATGTTTTCTTGCAAGCAATATTCTTCAGAAAACAAGAAGTCATATAGCCTACATGTACATCTGAAACCCTAATTAATTATTGTTATCTTGGCAAAAACAATAATGATTGCATGCAAAGGAAGTGATGTCAATTGCAATTTTCTACCCTCGCGCCAATGGACTCCAATCTGGGTTTCCCCACATCCAGCCCCCTCAAAAACTATGATCAAAACAGCACAAGTCTTAAAGAGTTTTTTATAATTATTATTTACAGTGCTAGCAATGTTAAATGTAGCATCGCGTTTATTGAAGACAAGATTTCCAATTAATATTCTTCAGCCAATTTTTTAAGCAAAAAAACCTTGAAGGGAAAACCACTTTTGAGTTATTGCCTCGTATCTGATGGTAATTCCATGAAGGGAAAAACAGATTTTCATAAGAATCTCGAAGATAACTTTTTAAAGTCATTATTCAAATTATAAGGAAAGCACAATTTTTATTAATATCATTTTAAGGCACTAAAAAACTTAGTGGGAAACTCTGCTGACGTTGCAAAAATTAACTATGGGGAATTTATTTTTTTTTCTTAAGTCTTCTACAAATCTACACTAATACCTGACGTTATCTTTAATTACTGGTATTTTTGTAACAATGCGATGCACTCAAGAAAATATACGATAGGTTGCAACCTAAAGTGAATATAAATCATTTTTTTAAAAATTTTTAATCACGATTTAAAAAAAAAAATAATTATGCCACTAACATTGCAAATGCAGTATTTAAGAAATCAGGCAGTTTTAGCATCTAATTTATTTCTCCCGAACTGCAAGTAAAATACTAATGCTTGGTCATTGATAACCTTAAAATCACAAGTAAAAAACTAGGACCCATTTCAATGCTCCATGGACCATGTGTTGTTTAGGTAACCATGTGACAAGGATTAATTTGTCAGCATTATTTATACTTGCGCTCTAGACAAAAATTGGGACAAGATAGGAACAAGTTTCTCACTTTGACCACTGAAAATGAAAAATTCCAGAATCATAGTGAACTCAAAACAAGTATAGGCCTAGATTCCCTTGGAGGGAACTGAAAGGTGAATCCCAAATCACAAGTTTCTCTTAAAAATTCAGCAAATTTCTTTGATCACAAAACTGTGTTATGTCAATTTGCCATCAAAAGCATTCATTAGCCAGACTGTCAGTTA
This sequence comes from Proteroiulus fuscus, assembly GCA_034700285.1. Classification (NCBI taxonomy): domain Eukaryota; kingdom Metazoa; phylum Arthropoda; class Diplopoda; order Julida; family Blaniulidae; genus Proteroiulus; species Proteroiulus fuscus. The sequence continues at coordinate 7,808 of JAQIXP010003153.1, forward strand.
ACGCACTAATTATACACGCTTGGAATTGAATCAACAATTAAGAAAAATCAAATATTCAAATCAACTGACTAAAATCAGTCTACCCTGATATATGCATAGGATCTAAACCTAATAAGTAAATTATTTAACAAATGTAACATGCACAAGGTCAGTTTACTGTATCCCCGAGCGAAGCGAGGGGCTACAATCAACTGACGAGGATTATTGCTTTTTATGGAACTAGTATGATGAAATCAACAATATTAGTAAAAAAGGAAAGGTAAGGTTACTGTGAATATTGGCCAAAAAAATGTAAAATGACGTGGTTTCTAGTATAATGATAGGGTCGAGGTACATGACTTGGGGTAGAATAGCTCCTGTTTTTTAGTGGTTATTCCCTATTTTCCTTCTGATCAGATTATACCTCTCGGTGGCGTAACTAGGATATACCTAAGGGAAAGGGGGGGGGCAGCCCTCCAGAAGGGGTAGATTCCTATATCATTTTGGATACTATGGCCTGGGTATGCACATAATATCTCTCAGTATTATTTCAGGTGAAAAAGATATTGCCTGTTGACAGCTACAAGCCAGACATTCACCATTCTTGGGTCACTTTAAGAGTGTAGTGGATATCTGGACAGAACCCATTCCTGTAAACAGGACGGTGACTATGAGTTTCTGAATACTTGTGGTACTTGTGGAATAAGTACTTTACTATTTCCAATCGTGTTTATCCTTGCAATAACAAGGGCTGATGGACAATGCTGGACTTTCTGGCATGCAATACTACATTACTTCTGAGTTCTGACACTTCAATTGACAACATTTCGGAAAAACAAGAAATAAAAGCCATTTTTTTCGACCAAAGCCTTCTTTAACTTATAATATTTTATTTTACTTAATTTCAAGTTTTTTAATTAGTGTCTAAGGAAAATAAAGTCTTCAACATTCCATTACTAAACTAGCTCTACACGAGCCAAACAATGAAACTTTATTTCAAGACAATAAAATCGGCCTACTGAAATTACAATTAATCAAATCATAAATCTGCATAAAAAGTGAAAATATAAGACTGGGTCATAGGGTTAATCTCGCGTGATAATCTGTGGAGCTAGTTCCCTCGTAGTGTTTCTGTCTGGCATTGCAAAGTACAGCCTTTCCCAAAACAGTTTATCACCCCACGTTATGTACGTATTGGTTTTCAGATAAAGTTTCATTTCTGGATCCAAATTCTTGGGAATATCTCCCAAAACGATGACAATCACACGATTGCACCGATCCTTCAGCATCTGAACGTAAGCAGTTTTAAATTCAAACCGACACCACTCGCTGTTAATGAAAGTCTCTGACAAGACTAACAGGCTCCTCCGACTCTTGCTCACGGCCTCCAAGATATTGTCAGTTATGTAACCTCCCACCAGAAAATCCCTCTGATGAATACACAGGCGGAACGGAGGATCGATGCCTTCCAGTTTCGGCACAAGTTCATCGATGACAAAGTTCTCGTCACTATTACTGTAGCACACGAATGCGTCGTATAGTTTTTCCCGGTCCAAATTGCCAGTATCGTTCTTGTGGAAAATCCTGACTCCGTATCGAGAATATATCAGAACCTGCATTTCCCTGCGATAGACGTACAGTACCAGCGAAGCCATGGTAAATATTACCAAGCTGGTCAGCAAGCCGACGAGCAGCGGAAAATGCCTGCTTTCGAGGAAATTCGCTTCGGTGGGCACGTAGCAGTAGGACGCATTGTAGGCAATCAAGGGCACTTCCGCGGTGGAATTATCCTCGAATTTGCAGAACAGCGAGTTAATGTCGACCACTGCCGAAGCGTGATCCTGCAGCCATTCTCGGTAGCGCAGCACGTAGTCACAATCGCAGCTCCACGGATTTTCCCTCAAGCTGATCGTGGACAAAAATTTCAACTCTTCCAGCCTCCAAATCGGAAACGATCTCAGAAGATTGTCGTTTAACTGCATATTTCTCAATTGCGAGAGAGGATTAAAGGCGCTGTCCTCCACAGCCGTCAAACGATTGAATGACAAATGCAATTCAAGCAGTCGGCCGAGTCCGGCAAAAGTCTTGTTACTTAAGTACTTCAGCTCGTTATTTTCCAGATGCAGATAGGACAACTTGACCAATCCAACAAAGGAGTTGTCCTGGATGACTTCAACGTTGCTGCCGTTCAAGAATAGCATCGTGAGGTTGTCGTACATCGAGTTATTGAATGAAGTATTGTACACGGTCGAAAAGTCATTGCCGTCCAAATACAGTTTCTGTACTTGGGGGGCCACTGGCGACGGAATCACGGTCAAATTGCCACCGGAACAGTCCACTATGACGTAGTTCCAACTGAAATCGTGGAAAATGCCACATGCCACGGGCACGCTTGCATTGCCCCGATGGGTGCTCCTGCACAAAAAGTCTTCGGGAGGGTTAGTGAACATCATAATAGTCATCGAAGACTTTCCTTTGAAATATTCGCGACGGCAAGGCAGAGTCTCGAAGTTATTGATTTTCAGATAACCCTGTTTAGGCTCAAACTTATCCAATTCATGCAGCTGGCAATCACACCTGAAATGGTTGCCATTCAGTGACACCATGGGTGTCTTCTGAAATACCGGCAAGGTGTTTATCTTGAGCTCTCCAGGACGAACCGTCCTCAACCTGTTGTTGTGCAAGGTAACATTTTCAATGACGCCCAAACTACAAAAAATGCAGTCGCTGATATTCTGTATTAAGTTGTTATGTAAATACAACTGGGTTAAGAGCTGTGGGAAAAAAGTTTTGCTAATTGCGCTGATTTGGTTATTTGACAAATCCAATACATCCATTTTGTTTTGTTTGGGCAATGAATTTGGAGAGTAATGTAGAATCTTTATGTGATTATGGCTCAAGTCCAGTTTTATGATTCCGGACGGGAGTGCTTCCAAAGAAATTTCTTCGATGTAATTGTGAGACAGGTTAAGATTTACCAAATATTCGTTCCTGATAAAGAGTCCATTGATGCTTTTGATCTTGTTGTATCGCATGGAAAGGTGGGTCAGGGATTCTAGACCATAGAAAGACGTTTCATTGATGTACTGGATGGAGTTATAATCCAGGTACACTTGTCTGAGGCACTTCAGATTGGCGAAAACCCCAGCACTGATGGACTCAATACGGTTATAAGACAGGGTCAGTCGCTGCAGCTGGCGTAAGTTGCGAAAGTCGTCGTCGTCCAGATACTCAATTTGGTTCTTGGCAATCGAAAAAACTTGCATCTTGAAGAGCTTCCTGATCGGTGGCATAGAGGTGAAATTATTTTTGTCCAGGTTTAAGTAGCGCACACCGGTGACGTTGAGCACTTTGGCCTGTTTAGCATTCAGATTGAAAATCTCTCCGCCAAAGACCAATCTGTCCACGGAATCCTCTTCACACTCGTCTGGATCCACGTCGCTGTCAGGCACTCCAATCAGAGGTTTGAAAACGTCTTCGTCGATGGCCTGCAGCCTATTATCGTACAACATCAGCGATTCCAACTTGTCCAATCCATGGAAAACGTCCTTCTCCAAGCTCTCCAATCCAATGCCTGGCAAGAATAGTCCCTTCATATGGGGCAGGTGCTTGAGAAATCTCCCGTCGCTGATGTTAAAGTGGGGATTGCTGGCCAAATCCAGGTTGAACAGTCCGGTCAAAGGTCTCAGCGCATTTTCTGGAATGGTGGTCAGGTTATTGTGGGAAACGTCCAGCACCCTCAAAGCACTGAGTCCAACCAGCGCATCTTCATCAATGGAAATCAATGTGATATTGCTCACATCCAGGTACACCAATTGGTACATGGTGCAGAAGGTGTGCCTGGGCAAGTGCGTGATTGTATTCTCAGACAACTTCAGTATGGCGATGCTGTTGGAACAGTCCGATGGAGAACAACTGGGACTTTCAAATCCCAGGATCTCGGTGCTGGTGATGGAATTATTGGCAATGAACAATTTCCCCAGGTTGGGCAAACCACAGAAGATATTTGGCGGCAGTGTTTTTATGTTATTACCAGCCATGGCAATCACTTTTAATTGCTGCAGATCCCGAAACGCACCTTCTTCGAATTGCAATTCTGGAACGCGCTTGTCGCAATAAAGGTACAGATGTCGCAGTCCTGTGAGTCCTTGGAAGGTGTTTTTTGGCACTCGATCAAACGTGCAATCGTACAGATTCATCTCGTACACGTAAGGCGCGTGAGGGAAATCGATTTGAGAAAAGTCCGGCAACGGGCCATTGCATGCCATGTCCACTACCATTTGGTCAGGATACGTTCTCATGGCGCAAGTGTCCGGTATCGTCCTACCACTGTGATTATAGCCCATCGTACCGTGGCTATACACGAGCATGGAAAGGATCGCCAAAAACACTTTCACACATCGGAACAAGCAAGCCATAATATTATTGTATGCAAAAATCTTTAGTAGGAGTCAACATGTAGAAACGTCCTGTAAGTATTAGTCTTATTGACATTCCGATCGCAAATCCATGTTTTAATTTAGCAATCAGTCCTATTCGGGCCATCAACAGGAAAACTTTGCCATAAAATCTTCACTGGTGCCGCACTTGCGCCAATCGAGTTCACCCCAAGTTTTCATACAACGAATAAACAGGATGTTTTCCACTCTTTTTTCCTCGTGGAGGTTTTCAGGTGTGTGGTCTATAAATAAAAACTCGACCTGTTCAAGAATTCAAAACGTGTTTTGGGAAAATTCAGGTTGGAAGATAATGAGTGTCTATTGTCTAATGTCCATGCTTGAGGGATAACGTCGACCAGGATTAAAACCATTGTAGCAACTGACAATAGCCTACTGCGTATGCTAACCTCCTGATATATTGCCAAACTTATTATTTTTTTTTCTAATAAAACTAATTGCAACACATAATTACATCCACAATTGATAGGATATAACACGTATAGATTCATATCTTCACAAAAAAAAATAAGAATTTCCTAAAAGGATAACCTCTTTCCGGCAGAAAAATGCAACTTTGTAAAGAAACTTGCAACTTCGAATTATTATGAACCTTAAAAAATTGACAAATGTAATTCGTGAAAAAAATAAAAAAACATGTGGGTTAATTTTCCTGTTTCCTTCTAAAAATAAACTAAGGAAATGGCAAAATTAAATGTTTACAAATTTGAAGGGGAGAAAGAACAGGCCTACCACAAATAATTTTCTGATTTAAAATATTTTGCTACATACCCTTCTTTTTAAAATATAAAGATGACAAATTGGTGTTTTGGATTAATATATTTTTTTTTCAATCAGTATGTTTAAAAAATGCAAATTTCTTGAATGTCAACAAAACATCTTCCAATATTCGTCAAATACTACCATCTTTACTTGCTATGATACTACAGCTCATCATAATGACTACATAGAAAGATTTTGACTTGGTTCCTTCAAAATAGGCTAGGTTAGGTTAGGTTAGGGGGTGCAGCCCACTGGTTACTAAGGTACTTTTCGGTTAGTCCCTGTTAGTGGTCTGTCGATGAACAGTCATGGAAGCCTATTGATTTGGACGATGAAAACCCTCAGTTAATTAATAAAAGGGGTGGATGCAGATTGAGAGAATTATAACCAATAGGTCTAATAATACACTATTTAGATTTTACAGAACTTTTTTATTCTTTTCAACTTTGCAGATACATGCACAACTAATACAATATTTTGAAGCTTCTAGCTGAGTAGTGCAACCCAGCAAAAAAAAGTCTGCAGAAAATTCGAAGTCTTCTGCAGTCTAAAACTGCAGAAAAACTGTAGTTTAAATC